>JAOTQE010136683.1:0-11854 GCA_025631205.1 Nesometra sesokonis
TTAAATGTATGGCTTGATGATTGAAATGATCAATGAAAAAAAGAAATGAAACAACATTCACTAAATCAGAACTTGAAACAGCATGACTTGTTCCCTCGTATTTTATTTTTTTTGAGAATAAAAGAAATAATAGGCCTAGCCCCGTGTAATTAAAATTTTTACCGGCATTTTTTTTATAGTGCAAAAAAAAAAACATTAATTACTGATATCTTCCGAAAAAGAATTTAATAATTGTGACTAGCTGATTGTTTTATCTGAGATTTTGTAGGCTCAACAACCTGTAACAGAGGCGGATCAAAATATTCCTAAGGGGGTAGGGGCACCAAAAGAGTTCCATTTTACAAAAAGACTGACTGCGCCAGGGCTGGGTTTGGGTTCTCCCTCCCATAAACATTTTTGAAACAGTCGAAAAGTGGGGGTGGAATGTTAGGCACGTGCCTTCGTAACCCCTCCCCCCTCCCCCATCCGTGGTTGTGTAGTAATTATCGCAAAATTTTCAGGAGAGGGTATAGAGCTCCTTAATATCCTCCTATTTCTTTAAATGAAGGTCTGCAACATCATGTTTATTGTTTATGTTTATTTATTATAAGTACCGGTCTTGAAATCTTGGTAGGTAAAAGTTCATAATGTTTGTTTTTGTTGTGTAATTCTATACTATGTATATATAATAGCTTATTATTTAGGAGATTTTCCTACGGCATTAGAACAAAATTGCAGTGTCATGTTGCTAATAAATGGCAATTTTCAACATGCATAGGAAGTGTGTGACATATTGTCCATGTCGCAACGAACAGGCAAAAATGTTATGCACACATACAGAAAGGAACATAAAGATACCAAAATGCAAGCATACATTGATTAGCAAATAGGTCTGTCTGTAGTTTTTGCCTTTCTGTACATGCACCTAGCAGTTTATGTATGTGACACAAAATTTTTAAAAAATACTAGTTTGTAATATTTTGTTTGATTAGTACACATTTCTTTTCATCTTTCACAGGTGGAATCATCACAAAGCATGATACGCATCATTGGTTTATCAGCTACCCTACCCAACTACCTCGATGTAGCTAGGTTTTTAAATGTAAACCCTTATGCTGGACTATTTTATTTTGATGGAAGGTTTCGGCCAGTTCCATTAGGTACTACGTACATTGGGATCAAGACTAATAACATCATGCAGCAGCGGCAGGATATGGATACTGTCTGCTATGAAAAAGTCTATGATGTTGTGAAAAGTGGTCAACAGGTAAGTTGATTTATATAAAAATGAGTGGGATTTAGATTAAAATAAATGGGAGTGGCGCTGTAGCTTGGTGGTTAGCATGCTTGCCTTCCAATCCCATGGTCCTGGGTTGGAACCTGGTTGAACGCTAGGTTGGGTCCCACGACTTAACAACGCCACTCCCCAAGTTTCATAATGAGACTTGGTTTAGAAAGCATGGCATAGATCTCATCCTTTAAGTGGTGAGTAAAACTTGCTGTTGGATGTGACACGAAATAAAAAAAAATAATTATGCATTAAGTCCAAAGTCTTGTTTCCAATCTGGTCCTTCTGGTGGTGATTAAGTGAGTACGCTGTGAGACAGTCTCCTACTCTTATCTGAAGAGTGTACTGCATTCTTTAATGTACCCATAAAGCCTGTTTTGCTGTCGATCGTTAATCCCAAAAACGGCGATTTGAATCAACGTTTTCGATTGTTAATTTTGAAAAATGATGGTTTTCAGAATGATCAACAAGAAAGGGGGTCACTTTTGACATTAAAAAAAAGTTTTGACGATTTGGATCGTCAAGGTTAAACCGAGTTCAACTTTGACGATTTGGATCGTTAAATTTGAGGCAACATTGCCCGTGGCAAGAATTTACATGTTTTGGGCCTAGAAATAAATCACACATTTTGTTTATTTTATTAAATCTTCAGAAGTTGTAACTTGCTTCAGAACATAAAATATACAATTATCTAACAAATATATATAAAAATTGCATTTGAAAAGTTTAATTTGTATTATTGCGAATTTGTCGCGAAGATTTACGAATTTTGTTGCGCACAGCGTAGTAAATAGCAAAAATATAGCAGTCCAACGTGATTTAAATTTTATCGTTAATCTTTAAACTTTTTTATAACGATTCAAAACGCCGTTTCAAATCGGCGATTTTGGAATAACGATCAACAGGAAAACAGGCTTTATCTGAAGAGTGTACTGCATTCTTTAATGGACCCATAAGCAATGTTGTACATGGACCAACAATTGAACATCTTAACGTCTCATCACAAGCATGGTGTGCTATTAAGTTGTTTCGACCCTCCTGCCGAAACACAAGGGGAGTGGTGATGTATTTTGAACTTGGCACCAGCGAGTCTCCATGGTTCAGTGACTACCATCAGTTTAGCTGATTGAGGTAAATGTCACTCCTGCTAATGGTAATATCTGTTAACATTTTTTGTTATTACATGATAACTCGATAATTGCAAAGTGTGATCCATGTCCATCTATACAACTATTTAAAGGTTTAAGGGGTGGTACTTTTTTGCCAATGTTTCACCTCTTCTAACTCTTTCCAGAGGAATTCTTAATCATTTTAATCAACTCTCCATCTCCAGCCATTCTTCCACAAGGGAATCATATATTGTGAGATCAGAACTTATATTGGCTGTGCTCAAGTCAGATACACTATGAGAGAGAAAATAATGACCAGTAAAGTTGACTACAGACCAGTAAAAACATTAAAACACTGAGGCTGTGGTCCAGTCAGAAAAAAAAAATCTTGATGATTTCTGACATTTCACCTCAAGGAAATCCAAGAGGTAAAATTTTGCTGTAAAGAAAAAAACTATTACTGTAAAATCAGTAAAATGTTTTGATCTACAGTATTAACAATTGTTTAAACTGTGTATTCCATTTGTGTTTGGCATTAGTAATTGATTGATTAATGATTGATTGAATAATAATTGATTGATTAATGATTAATTAATTGATGACTCCTAATATTCTTAGGATGGAAATATTTTGCTAAACACATTTTTTTATTTACCAGGTTATGGTGTTTGTTCATGCACGTAATGCCACTGTACACACTGCCATGAACCTAGTGGAGATAGCCAAGAACCAGGGACAGTCAGAAATGTTCAAGGGCAAGTCATCACCACAATATGGAAATGCTCAAAAACAGGTAGACCCTCAAAAACAGTTGATTTTCATTATTTTCTCCCTGTACAGGTTAACCCTTTAAACTAAACCTGTACACCTGTTGATATTTAGGAACCCTTGTAGTGGCTTAGGCACTTACATTTTTTAGTCTTGTTAAAGGAGTTGAAGTGACTTGCTATAATCTGCATTTACCCTTCCCATAATAGGAAAATAAACATTTGATCATTTAAGTTTTTGAAATTTAGTGACCTGTACAGGAGTAAGTCATATTGATTACATTATTAATGTAATTGTCAATTTGAATGAACAGTCAAACAATCAAACGGTCCTCATTTTGCTATTTTTTCTTTGCTCTTGCAGAGGTCTAAATTGTAAAACAGACTTCCTGGAGATGTTCTTGTTGTCGTCCGTCCACCATTTGTAATGTGTACACTTCATAAAATATGTGTAAAATACCCTTGTTTAAAAGCTGAACATATTGCTTATTATGAAACAGTAGTTGCTGACATATTTTGTGAATGTTATGCCCGTTTTCCTGTCGATCGTTGAGTTGCGTCGAGTTGCGTTGAGTTGAAAATCATTGAAGTTGAACCTATCTCAACTTCAATGATTTTCAACTCAATGATACTCGCCGCAACTCAACGATCGACAGGGAAACTGGCTTTAATGTATGCCATTTCTATTCATAAAAAACATTGCTAAACTTCACATTTCCTTATTGTTAACAAATGTTTTTTTTTTTAAATAGGCCAAAAATATGGTCTAATTGTGACAAATTTTCAAAACCTGGAGAAAACTAAATTCCGAGAGAATTGTTTGACGGAGTCCGGGAGATGATCCAAAATTCCTGGAGAGTTAAGGACAATCCTGGAGACTTGGAAGCCTTGCTCTTTACCATATCTTAATAATGCAGTTTATCTAATTTAGTTTTTAGTACTGTAGGTTAAAGTATTGCATGATCCTAAATAATTTGATTTAATAATTCTAGGTGTAGATCTTTTTTTTTTGATATTTGATTATTTTTAAGGTTTCAAAATCAAGAAATAAGCAACTGAGGGAGCTGTTTGATGATGGCTTCTCGATCCATCATGCAGGAATGCTTCGGCAAGACAGAACGATGGTTGAACGACTGTTTGCTGATGGTCACATTAAAGTATTATGCTGTACTGCCACTCTTGCCTGGGGTGTCAACTTACCAGCACATGCTGTTATTATAAAGGTAGGTAAAGCTTATAGTATGCGTATGTGTTACAGTATGGCTTGTTGCACTGTGACCTTTGTTTCTCATCAATTCAGCTTTTGTATCAATATAGTAGTACATATTTTAATTTTATGGGTGTTGGGTGTCCTTTTTATTAAGATCAAGATGTGAAAGCTGAGGTAAAGGTTAAAGTTTAATATGGTATGCTATAATCATGACAATTATTGTTATACATTATACATTAATTTTGATGTGGAAAGGGGCTACTGCAAAAAGGACAATGGTTGAATGAATGAATCATGATAATAGCGTACTCATTGGGGAGGCTATGCTTTTACAGCATAACTTTTCAATTGAGTATTTCTGGTCTACACAGTTGGGATGCTTTACTTTTGCTTTGTATTTCAAGAGGGAAATTGAAGGAAACGGGACCATTTTAATATTATGTAGCAATCGTTACATTGTAATTGGGCATTAAGGACATTTTGTAATAAATATTTGGGCTTTGGCAAGAGTTATGATAAAAAACCCTTATTTAAAAAAAAAAAAATTATTAACTGTTCTTTTACTTTTGCAGGGAACACAGATATATGATGCTCAGAAAGGCGCCTTCAAAGATCTTGGAATTTTAGATGTTCTCCAGATATTCGGACGTGCAGGGCGCCCTCAGTATGATACTCATGGTGAAGGCACAATTATTACAACTCATGATAAACTAAATCATTATTTGTCACTGATGACGAGGCAGAACCCAATTGAGAGTCAGTTTATTGAGAACCTAGCAGATAATCTTAATGCTGAGGTGAGTTGGTAGATAAATGTTTGTGAAAACACTGAAGTAAAATTGTTTAATTGTACTTACATGTCATAGCCATGTAGTATCCATCTATGACAGGTGCATAACAGCATTTTACACATTTAATGCTGGTTGGAGGATGTTTGAAAAGATGGATGGCGCCATCTGTCGATATTTAGGGTATAGTCAAAGATCGTACAATTTAAAGATAGCACACTGGCCTATTCCAGTGCGTAATGCCATGGAATTGCGCCCGCTACAAAATAAGGAGTAACGAACACGCAGGTGGAAAATATTGCAAATAAAAATGATTTGATTTGAAAACGGATGAATTTATTTAAATACTAATGATATAATATTAATATCTATATAAAAATATAAAATTCAGTATCACCCCTTTGGAAAATAAATCCAAATAATTATTATTTTAAACAAAAAATGTTATAAAAATGAGAATAAAACAATACATTTTATAGCACCCAAAATAAGGAGTAGATTTGAGCATTAGATGGCATTCTACACGTATTACAGAAATTCCATGCAAAAATAGGCCAGTGCGCTATCTTTACATTGTAAGATCTTTGGTATAGTACAGTATCTGCTATTGGTCTAAGAAATGAAATTTCATTCAATGTGACCAATGACATTTCATGTTAGACAACTGTTTTAAATATTAATTTGCATCTAGGATATATGAGGCTAGTCACGGCAAAATAACCAAGTTGTCGCGTTGGAAGGTATTGAGAAATAATCAAATAAACAACAGGAAATATAAACAAATAAGGAAATTGTTGTATATTTTGTCCAATAGCTTGATGTTTGATTTTGATAATTAACCCTTCATTTTAAAGCTTGTGAGAAGCATCGTATGGTTCAATTTTTTTACAACTTGGTGGTTTTGATCATTTGTACACAATTTGGGAAATAAAATTAGGCTAGGCATGGCAAAATTACCCAGTTGTCTCACAGGAATGTATTGAAAAATAATCAATAAACAATAGGAAATATGAAGAAATACAGGAATTTATTTTTATTTGGTTTCATAGCTTTGATTGTAGATGTCCGATTTTGATAATTGACCCCTCATTTTAAAGCTTACAAAAAGGGTAATATGGTTTTTTTATATTAACTTCATTTTTCAATTTTGCGACAACTTGGTGGTTTTTCCATAACTAACCTCAAATATGTAAAGATGTTGTCTAAATGCAATCCCTTCAGTGGTCAGGACACTTTTGCAGACACAACTTTGGTCACCTGGGTTTGTAGTATGAATACATTTTATGAATCTCCTTTGAGATCCAGTGGCCCACCATATTTGCAAAGTAAATCCCGGCAAGACTAAAGTCCTGTACATTAACCATTAGAGATTGCATCTTTAGATCTACGAAGGAAAAGAAAAGAAAAGAAATGCAGATCAATAATATGAAGAATTGATTTGTAACTTTGATGTTGTTGTTATTGACACAGTAGACAAGTGGTTAGGCCACTCGTCTATTATGCGAGTGAACTGACTTTAATTCAAAACAAGGATTGGCATCTCTTTACTCAACTGTAAATGGGTACCTGGTTAAAATATACTACGGAGGCTAAAAGGTGGAGTGGAAAGGAACTGGCCACCTACCACACAATGATGGCCTTTAAAAACTCA
The DNA here is from genome assembly GCA_025631205.1 of Nesometra sesokonis. Taxonomy (NCBI): domain Eukaryota; kingdom Metazoa; phylum Echinodermata; class Crinoidea; order Comatulida; family Antedonidae; genus Nesometra; species Nesometra sesokonis. The sequence goes on from JAOTQE010136683.1 coordinate 6,793, forward strand.
TCCCCCTATATTAAGTATTGGATATAAGACCACCTTATAATATCATCTTTATTTTTAAACGGAAACTTGAATCACCATTATTGGTGTTTTTCACAAGGCTGTTTTTTGTTTGTTTATCATTTATGTCTTTATCAGTATAATACAATGCAGTGTAATCTGCGTACATGCTTATTTGGACATGTGAAACAAATTTTGTTAAATCATTAACAAAGATTACAAATAGAAGTGGTCCAAGTATAGACCCTTGTGTTATTTCACAAATACTAGTACATTTTAGTGAATTTACATTATTTACATTAGTAGTATGGGTGCGGTTTGTTAGGTAATTTTCAAACCTTTACCATACAATGCCAAGACTAAACTCCTAACATTCCCCTACATTCAGTATTGGATATGGTACCACTTTTTATTTCCCTGGATCGAAGATCATGGGGGCATATTGTTTTTGTCCTGTCTGTCTCTTTGTTTGTCTGTTGTCAACTTTATCCCTCACCTAAGCTATTGCCTCTTCAGAGGGTGTGCTTAGATATTTGAATGCGTTTCTTATGACAAGACGTTTATTTTGGTGCCCTACTTTTTGATCATGTGACCTTGACCTTGATCTTTGGCCTCAATTTATAGTCTTGTTTTTGTGTGCTACATTAAAATTTGGTTACCGCTGGGAGCATAGTGTTTTCACAAACACATCTTGTTTTTTATATAACATATAAAGTACTTATATCAAGGGAACATGTTTGGAAATTAATGTGTATTTATATGGCTATAAAGTTATTTTACCATTATTCATGGAGTTACCAATCATTAAATTTATTAATATATAATCAAATAAAGAAGCTGAAAATTTTGAAGCTGTTGATTTTTTTTTTAATATTACCATATATTATGCTTAAATTATATAATTAAATTATAAATTTATTTATAGATTTCATTGGGAACTGTAACCAACATAGAGGAAGCTGTACAATGGTTAAGTTATACTTACCTGTTTGTGAGAATGTACTTAAATCCACTGGCATATGGACTTAACCATAAGGCCATGCAGGTAGGAAATTACATTAATTATAATAATATTAATGAGATAATTTACATGTGGTACTCTCTTTGTAGAGTTGGCTATCACTTTAAGCAAGAATTATAAATAGAATTAAAAGAAAATATCAAATTTTAAGACAAGTAAAAACTATAAATCTGATCATCTGGACTTACTATATATGAGTGACTATATTTCATGTCCTATCCCAGACACATCATCAGACCTTTGACGACGATTGATTGACACAGGTAGAGAACTTCCGGGAGATCTTCTTGATTGCTGACTCCTTGACACCCCTCTGAAACCATCTGCTTTCTCTGAATGAATGAAAATCAGAACTTTTTAAAGTTAAAAAGCTGAAACCATGTAAATATAGATAAACTCCCTCTAAACCAAATTGTCTTGAAAACCCTTCAAAATAGTTAGTCCAACAGATGTTATATAACATGTTTAATTTTATCATTATGCTTAAACAATCAATTCTTATCAAAATTAGAATGATCCTGGACTTGAAAATCATCGCAGGGACTTGATCTGTGTTGCCGCAAGACAGCTTGATAAGGCACACATGATACGCTTCGATGAACGTACAGGATATTTAAACTCAACAGACTTAGGACGGACTTCAAGCCACTACTACATTAAGTATGCAACGATCGAAAAATTTAATGAAGTTTTGAAACCAATAATGACAGAAGCTGATGTGTTTAATATGGTATCACAAGCTCAGGAATTTGACCAAATTAAAGTAAGTGTTTGTTTCATTCACATCAAACTTTCAAAAATAGGGGAGACCGTCTCGTTCCAAAACCTCAGTGTGAAATGTGAAAGGGACCAACATATTTAACACATTAGACACTTCTATTAGAAATTCTAAAACCTTAAATTTTTGTTGAGGGTCCCTTATAATCAGCTTACACTGGATGGGTCACCCTTGTGAAATATGGTTAAATAAATAAATAATCCAATAGCGAGTGACTTGCCAATTACAGGATGAATGTACTCTACTATATTATGTTTATAAACTTAGATTACATTATGAAGCTTAGGCAGTGACATTGTTTGTCATGAGAAATCATAGTGCTTGGTCAGGAGTGAACCAAGATCCTCAAGATTTGTAGGCAAGCATATTAACTACCATACTACAGCACCACTACAAACCATCAAGCTAGCACCAATACAACTGTTTTGGTGTGTAAAACTGATGATAAATGTATCGAATACTTAGCGCAGTTGACAATAATTTGCAGAATTTTTTGCAGATCTTCAAATAACTAACCTGTTATCTGTACCACTAGATCACCAAGTATTTGGTGAATAGAGGTCAAGTTTTAGGCCAAATAAGCAGTGGTTACTGCAGGGTATGTTAATTACACAATTATGTGATTGGCAGAATACTATTTAGAATTTTACAATTTTTAGGAAAGTTTATGCTTTTTAAAATTTCTGAGTTTGGCAAAGAAAATAGTATAGTTAACAGTTATGAAGTCTTAAATTGACAGTGATGTAATTAAATTTGTTAGGTACGAGATGATGAACTAAAGGAGCTTGATCGACATGCGCATGATAGTTGTGTGATGCCAGCAGCGGGTGGTGTGGAGAATGCGCATGGTAAAGTCAACATCCTACTCCAAGCGTTCGTTTCAAGGGAATTCCTCGATAGTTTTTCACTTGTATCAGATTCATCTTATATTGCTCAGGTAAAAGAAAATATTTATTTTTAATTTATATCAGTAATTATATTTTGGTTAGTGAGAGGGCGTGCTATTATTAGCCTCCCGAGGAAATGCTCTGGGGAGGCTATTGGTTTAACTTTGTGTTTCGGGTGGCGACTGCAGTTGCGGTGGATTTGTTGAACAAAGTTTTTTACCACAATAACTAAAATTCTATAAGTCTGATTGGTTTCAAACTTTGTAGGACTTCAAGATTAAAACAAGAAAACAAACCTTATTGATTTTGGGTACATTCTTTCCACCATGGTATTTTTTAAAATGCTATGGTATGGCGAAGCCCTGGCCATTTTTTTTCTTACTTAAGTTATTCTGAATAGAGTATGAGATTACATAACTGCATTACATCCTGTATTGTAGTATTTGATAAAATAAAGTTTGTGTTTTAGAAAATAAAACCGTCATAGTACTCAATGCTGGGAAAATAGTAGAATTTTTTTAAAAATTAAAAAGATTTTATTTATGTGTAAAAATTGTTTTAAATATGGAATTACTTTTTACTCTTAAGTATATGAACCCTGGAAATGGTATATAAAGTTGGGAGTCTACACTTTTACAGAGTAGAGTAAAGCCGGGCACTCACTTACAAATAATTAAATAAATATAAAAATAAATATTAATAATAGTAAAATATTATAAATATATTATATACTTGTTTATAACTTGATGTTTAAACTTCTATACCTTTCTTACAGAATGCTGCAAGGATAGTCAGAGCGCTGTTTGAGGTCTGTTTACGCCGAGGGTGGCCGTTGATGTCGTACCGTCTTCTGATCTTGTCAAAAACAGTTGATAAAAGGCTTTGGCCGTGGGAGAATCCACTCCGTCAATTTCCCATTCTTTCTGCAGACATCCTCAGAAAATTAGAAGATAAAAATTTAACTGTTGATCGAATCAAAGACATGCAACCAAATGAAGTTGGTAAGAGTGTTTTAAAGTACTTTTGTAAAGAAGTACATTATTTGTTACAAGTTTTTATATAATTGGATAATACTCGTTTTTTGCTGGTTTCCATTAGTACCAGTTCTGGCCTGTCAGGTTTAGTTGGGATTATTTTTTAAAGTCCGAGCATACCATGTCTGAATGTTTAAGGTTTTTATATTTTCAAAAAATCCAAACCTCATCCCCAACTGTGGTTTGCCTGAGCTTTGTAGAAACTTTTCGTTCTGCACCTGATTACCTAAATTTTTTTGGACAGTCATGTCTGCAAAATGTGTTAATTTAAAAACATTTATCGAGAAGGGTCATTGACTGACAGACCAGGTGTATTAATGTTAGTGTTGCATTTATACATTTATTAATCAATTTTTATTGGGTTAACAACCTTTTTTTATTTTATAAAACTGTTTTGACTTAAACATGTTTTGTAGTTTTCTCTCATCAAATGGATAAAAATTTTACTAAATTTTCTTTTTAAATTCTTAATAAATTAATTTATATTTAATAAAAAAAATAATGTTAGCAACTTTTTTATTTTAACTTGTGATTTTTGTTTAATATTTGTTATAAATTATTTGTATCAAATTGTATCTTAGGTCACATGATTCACCATGTACGAATGGGAAAGGTCATTAAACAGTGTGTGCAACAGATACCAGAAATTGATATTGAAGCATCTATTCAGCCAATCACACGGTCTGTACTACGTGTACAGTTGAAGATTCGTTCCGAGTTTACATGGAATGATAAGGTGCATGGATCAGGCTCTGAACCCTGGTGGATATGGGTAGAAGATCCTGAAAATAACCATATATATCATTCAGAATATTTTCTATTACACAAGAAACATGTGAGTGAATCTGGTATCTTTTGTAGTGTTTCATATGGTTTTAGGAATAATGAATGTAAAGATATAAATGAAAATAATGATAATGATAATGATTTAAATTTTATCCTTAATTTTTAAACTGTTTTTTTTTTAACGATTCAAAGCTGCATTTGAGATCGCCATTTTTTAATAACCATCAACAGGAAAATGGCTTTAATTGACAACTTCAATATTTATGTTGACATGCTTTGTAGGTTGTAGGTGAGGAAGATCAATCATTAGTTTTTACAATTCCAATCTTTGAGCCTCTACCAAGCCAGTACTATGTGAAGGCTGTGTCAGACAGATGGATTGGAGTTGAGACGGTTTGTCCCATATCATTCCAGCATCTCATCCTACCTGAGAAACACCCGCCTCACACAGGTAAACAAGCAAATAATAATTTAAAGGTTACACATAATAAACAATACACCTACCAATTAAACATAATAAACAATACACCTACCAATTAAACATAATAAACAATACACC
>JAOTQE010136694.1:0-11854 GCA_025631205.1 Nesometra sesokonis
TTAACATCTGGTCCACAGCGCCTTGAGACTACGGTGTAAGGCGCTATATAAATCTAATTACATTACATTACATTAACACTTTCTTACAAGCTGAGACTACAAAAAAATGAAAAACTGAAAAGACACAGATAAGGAACAGATGTGTAGGAAATATTTACGATGATGGAAAAAAATATATACTGAGATCTATGTTTAAAACTCTGAACAGCGGATAAATAAAAACAGATAAAATTTGATGCTAATGGAAAAATGTGAAAAAAAAAACGTAAAATGTCTTTTGGCAGAAAACTATAATTTACGTGTGACTGTGCTGATACTGCAGAACATAAAATATACCTTCAAAAATAAACAATAGGATTACTATATTTTTTCTCATATCTGTTCATAATACAATGAGGTGGTATATCTTTAATACTAATGGTAGGAGAATGAGCTGTTTCTGAGCAAATCATATGCCACAAGTTTTGTAGGGCAATGAAAATAGGGGAATTAAAGTATTAGGATTGGGTGTTAGGATGCTAGAAACAGGGAAGTGAGCTGATAAGGCTGCCACACAAGTTAGCCAACGGCGTGCACCAAGTCACTCGTGCTGCTGCAAGCCAACAGTGTGTGTGTGCGGCAAATTTACGTGCGCTGATGGTGCATTACAAGACTTTTAACATGTCTGATATTTAACAGCTACTCATGCCGATGGCGCACCAGATGCGTCGGTCGTACGCTTTACCCTTACACCTTGAAATGCACGACGCAAGGCCATTGACAACCGGTCCACTTTGCTAAGTGTTCATATGCTGTAATTTACAAAATTATGTCTACGCAGTCATTAATGTATGAACGTATGCAAACACATAGCAACGCAGACCTCTTGCCATACAAATGATTTAAGGGTAAAGGTTACAACTGCCGGTGCAACGTTGGCATGAGAAACTGTTTAATATCATACATGACAAAAACCTTGTGCTGTGTTGTCACCGCATGGAATTTCACCGCACACGTAAGGTATTAGCTTGCAGCGGTGGCACGAGTGACTGTTGGTGCTCACTGTTGACTTACGTGTACGGCGGCCTCTAGGATCCAATTGCATTATGCTTCCACTTGAGATTGCATTAAGCTTCCACTTGAGATGGTAGGCTGGCCATTTCCTGCCATGACACCTTTTATTCTACCCATTTACACCTGCATCAGGGCTGTACCCAGATTGAAATTGGAAAGGTGAATGATTGAGAATGTTGGACCCACTTTCCTCCGGCCATCTGAGTTTCCAATTTGGCATGCAAAAAAACATGCCATTTCGCAAATTTTGGTAGGTTTTACATGTTTCTGTTAAATTCTGATGGCATTTATGCCATTTATGTATCAAATTCATTAGTTTATTTCAGAAAATGTGGACATTTTATTTGGCGGGGTGCATACGGTAAGGGCCTCTACATGAACTTAGAATCAACTTCAATGAAAATTTAGCCAGATTCATCAGAAACTCCACCAATTCAACAGTTCAAAAGAAAATTATTTAAACTGGGAAACCATACCACAAAAGCCTGTTATCTATACTAGACTCAAGATCTAGTCTACCATTGGAGTTATGGGTGGGGAGAGCCTACAAGTGTGATGCCATTGTCTTCAGTTTCACAAAGAGCCATAGAAGCAATGGAGTAATATGCAACAGATAGGTTATTATTGCTATATGCAGTTTATTTTTTGCAGATTAATATTGTTGCATTTTAAAGAAATAGGACAGAATGAATGGATTTTAAAGATCTATTATTTTTATAGTAATATTTCTATAAAATGTAAACTATATCTCTAAACACTATAGTAATCACAAATTCTATTAAACTATTGCTGTTTTTGCAGTTTATTTCTGCTCTATACATATTTCATGAATGTGGTAATATATACAATTTCAAATTATTGTTTTTATTTAATATCTCTATATATTTATGGTATATAAACAATATTTTTAAAAAACTATGTCAAATTCTAAAAAAAAAAAACATTTTAAAAACACTGCTGTAAGAAATTTTCCTCGGTACCCATTAAACCAGGGTTGTGAATGGGGTAAAAGGTAGGATATGAAAAAAAGAAACATCAATTGGAAATTTTTATCTTATATTTTAGATTTCCAAAAAAATGTGATATATGAATTAATGCTAACAAAACAGAAGCACAAATAAAAGCAACATATATAGACAAATTAATTTTGTAAACAAAAGACACATTTAAAAATGTGGTTTAGGCAAATGTTGTAAAGCGGGTGAAAATTGCACTAAAAATTACAGATGATGTTTTATAACTCATAAATTTACCTCTGCACCAGGCCTAACTTTCCGTCGCTTCATAGACAAATAAAAAATGGTCAAGTATTATATATTTTACATCATTTATATATCTTATTTGTAACCTGTGCTCAAATTTAAAATAAAGTAAAATTTTATTGAACCTAGAATTGTTGTTATTTATATTAGCAGAGATTTTTAACTTCAGATTGTCTTCAGTCCAAAAACTGTTGGCTCATCTCTCAGGCTCTCTGAAGCACTCAATATTTTCATAGAATTACAATTTTTTTCTGATTATTTTTGAAGTTACACAATTAGAGTATTAAAGCTATTTTGTAATAAATTTTTTTGAATGACGACAAAACAAGTTAGAATAACATTCAATAATGTCAGTATTAAGCTAAAATATGATAACTATAAATTTTGTTTAATACATAATTTCCAAGTAGTGGTTAAACTACTGTGGCAGAATCTCTTGAAAGTTTCACATGGAAAATATTTATTTGTATATCAAAATGGAAATTTCATATATTTAATTTATATAACTTTTAGTAAATTACTAAAATTTTCTCTATCTGCATAAAAAAGTCCTGTTTCACAGGGAATTCTCTTGAAAAATGTCCGAGAAAAAGACTTAGTAAATTGGTAAAATTCTCTTCTCTATCTGCATAAAAAAAGTCCCATTTCACAGGGATTCTCTTGAATGGGGTCCGAGAAAAAGACTTCCGTAATCTAGAATTTACAATCCACCATGTAGCCTTACCTTGCCCTCCACCTTGTCATGTCCAGCTACTTGTCCTGTTGCTATGGTTACTTTATCAGGATGGACAGCAATACTGAGAATAGAAAATGGAATTTTAATAGATATTGTTTAATTTGTCTTAGGGCAAGAAAATTGTTGTCGTAATGTACTAAAGTAACTCTGGGTACCCAAAATGCTGTTAATCTCTGAAATAAAAATACTGAAATACTTTCCTGATAGTAGAATAAAATTCGCTCACTCAAAAAAAAGAAAAAATAGGTATGTAAGGTTTAAATGTAGATCAGAATAATTTTCAAGACTTCACAATCACTGCAGGAGAAGGAATTTTAACAACATAAATACTGTATTTCATCTGAGACTACTATAATGTAGTGATTTATATAGCACCTTATACTACACATTACGTTACACATTCATATGACTTTCTATTCCACCAAAGGTCATGTTATGTCATGCAGTTAGTGACCCTTACGTACTGGCTTGCACTTATGCCCATTCGTCTGTCCACAACAGGGGTATTGTATGAACCAGTACATCGGGGTAACCCCCTACTAGCCTCGAAAGGTTTACTGGGTACTTTATAGTGCAAACGAGAAATATGTGTACACTGGGCCTACGGTTTATAGTCCTTAACTGAGAAGACTTGTTCCACCACCAGAACCATGGTGCCAGCAGGCTTCGAACCCATGCTGTTGTTATTGCTATGACTCATGGCTCCCCGCCTTAACCGCTCAGCCATACGACTCGCACTATTAAGTAGTCTCGGATTTTGTACAATACCGGAACTCTAGAATTATAAATTTTCTGTTATAAAATTTTTTAAAAAAAACACCATTTTATATTTTGAAATATTAAAGATGTATTGTCACTTGAAAAATGACAAAAAATGGATTTTGAAAATAACTTGTTACTTTTGAAGAATTATAGAAGTTATGACCATGAAACTAGAAATTAGAGTATTTTAAAATTATTTACCCCAATACTGCAATGTTATACGATAAAAATCAGCCAAAAACCTCAAAAAGGCTGGAAGCCTTTTAAATATTTATCATTATTCATTGTAAAAATCTTATTAAACAATTTTTAAATATAGTAATTTCTATTCTCAAGTTTTTAAATTTGATGTTACTTTATTATGAGCAAGTCAATGTCAAAATTAATGTCATTGAGTTTTTGGTCATTTTCAAGTGACAATACATCTTTAAGAAACATAGTTACCATCTAACATCATCGTTGTGCCCCATGTAATGTCTCTGAAGGCCCTCTTCAACATTGAACAACACGACAGTGGCGGCCATGAAGTATACAATCTCACCCGTCGGTAATAGATGTAGGTTGCTACGGCAATCTCGTCCTCGGTAGCCGTACCTAATAACAGCTGTTAAGGATTTATAAGTGCACTACAAATATATAACTTTAATTTCTTTTTATTTAAATTTACTAAATTATATTATTGTTACAATGGTATGGACTTATGATTCAACAAGAATATAATAATGGAAGACAATAGAGCAATTCGAAAAGAAAAATAATTAGATATAAGGCCCGAATAAAAAAGGTATTAGTTTATCTCCACCGCGCACATCACTTTTGGGGAAATCCTGATTCCTTTTTTTTTCTTTTTTTTTCTAATTTTACTATTCAAACAATCGTTTTTTCTCTTGTATTCACTTGAAATACTTTGGATTTTCTTAAAAAAAATTAATATGAATATTCTCAAGCTCACAACTATGTACACAAAAACTAGGCATCTTATAGTGATCAGTACTGGCTGTAGGTTATTGCGCTGCTATGGGTGTCGTATTTGCGCGAGTCTAAAATAATGAAGGGACGATTTGGCCCAACGTGTGATCACTACAAAAAAAAGAAAAAAAAAACTAATAAAACTATTAACTTTTTTATGGGCCTAATATACATTGTGGTATTTTGAGTGCTTTTTAAACAAAATAATTAAGTTAATGAAATAAAAAAACATCAAATTAAAATTAAATATAATAGCTTTTAGTATGAATATTCAAATAATTCCTTGTTAAAATAACGATATCATTAACGACCACACTCACGCATATCATCATAATGGAAGCAATAAATCATAAAACTACATTCACCGATTTGTGAAAAGGTCGATTAACGAGTACTTTACTACAAAACAAGTGTAATGCGCATACTCTAACATTAGGCTTAGGTGTAAATATTGTTTAAGTAGGTTCAATGGTGTAAAATGACTCAGACGCTGGCAGATTTTAAAGCAATATGGTAAAAACAGACTTCTAAAAAAATCTAACATGAGGGTTTAAATTCGTCCACAGCACCAACAGCAATTCTTAAGCTTATTCTAGGATCAATTTTTTTTTCTTAGCCTGGTTAAAGGTTGCTGATTTTTTTTAGCCTACTAATAAATTCTTTTGCCAAATTTTAAAACGATAAAATCTGATAAAAATGGCCGCAAAATGAGCATTTTTTGTTGAGATTTTCATTTAGCCAAATTGGAAAACAAGGTTATTTTAATTTCAGCAAAATAAAAATTCAATAGCCATTATCGAGTTGAAGAATGGTAAAGTGAGCACAGAAGTGCTGTGGAAGGAACTTTTTACTGCTGTAGTAGACCAGTTAGATCAGTCCACAGCAAAAATTGTTGCTTTTGGAAATCTTACTATATAAAATATCAAAATAAGGAATATCAATTCGAACTTCTTGCTTTAGGAATATTTTAAGGAACTTCAAGCCCTGTAAATACCAACTCAGGCATAAACAACATTTATGTTGTTTCATACATAAAATGAGTTAATTGAAACAGGAATAAGCTCTCCCAAAAACTGCAATTTAAAGTTCATAGTGGGCTTAAACTAGGGTATATTCCCACACATTACACAGACTGGGATTACATGTTTAAGATTAGTGAGCTTATACCAGGATATTTGTCCAGTTTACAAACTGACTGGGTCTGAATATTTATGTAATATTGAATGCCTTTGAGGGAGATACCAAAAAATATTGTTCGAGCTGTGGCAAAATATTGAACAAGTTAAAGATAAAATCAATATTTGCCACATTGAGTACAATATTTTTCGGTATCCCCCGAAAATAAACATTCAATATTATAATTATTATTCAAGATTTGTAAGTACTTGTAAGTACAGATTTGTCAGGGCTTTGCTAGTCTTAGGCCTAGTATAGGGACTAGGCCTTACGCACCGGCGAACAAGGCCTAGCTAGCCTACGTCTACATTAAAATCCATGTCGTTCTATCGCAAAAAACAATGATGCACCATCCTGATGATGATATAATCAATGTAGAAATATTAATTCAAACAAAATGAATTGCAATACTTTGGTATACATTTTTCTTTCTTATATGTAGGATTTCCTGTGTTGTGCTTTATTCCAGTTAACACATACTTGGCTTATACATCACTTGCATTACTACACAAGTTATTTCAAGCATTATTCCAGGAAAAAAATTCAAACTTGCAGTTGGTCGTTTTTTTAAAAACAAAATTAATGGCCTGCTGCAAGTATTTACTGTTACAAATTGAAGTTTCACAAAGGTAAAATTTTAAATTTCAATCTTTAATCTAGAATAAGGTAATGAATTAACATAAGTTATCTAAAGTTTGCCGCCCTTTATAAACAAAAACATAACCTAAAACATTTTTGTTTATTTGAAAACAAACATTTGGTGCTTAAAAATGATGTTTCACAGAGACTTATTTATAATGTCAGCTGGTAATTCATAATAAGCTCAAAACTTGGACTGTAAAATCATTTGGAAGAGAGACCTACTTCCTGAATATATTCCTATGATCTAGGTATTCCCTATGGAATCGCTATATTTAATGCTGGCATTTTGGCCGATAATGACATAGTAATATTAGTGTTTATGCTTCAGAAGCAAAGTGCCTATCAGAATTTACAAATTTTGGTTTCTACTGAAACCAAAATCCAGGTATTCACTAAGGAATCTCTATATTTACTGCTGGCATTTCGGTCAATATTACATAGTAATATTGGTGTTTATGCTTCCGAAGTAAAGTGTATGTCAGAATTTACAAATTTTGGCTTCTATTGAAAGCAGAAATATCTAGATATTATTTATTATTATTATTCAAATTTTCAGTATATTAAATGATACTAAACAAATTGTGCATAGAAATCTCACTATGTATAATTTATGAATTCTTGATTGGATTAAAATATATCAGAGCAGAGGTCCCAAGTCTCCTGAAAATGGCGGGAGTCTCCTCTGGTTTTTTGAGTCATCTCCTACCCTTCTGAAAAAATACATTTTTCTCCTGAAAATTTTAAGTGTCTCCCAAAAATATCCCTAGCCTAGAAGCAAAATCGGTTGTCCCTTAAAAAAAAATACCAGCTCTACTCAGTTTTAAATACAATTTATATACTATAATATAGACATTGTTTATGTATTGTTATGTACTTTTTCTGTGTTCTGTGTTTTAATGTGACGTATCACACATTTGCATTTACGCAAATTGGATCGACAAGGCAGGAGACATAAAATCTCCTGATTTATCACTTCTCAAATTTGGGACCTCTGTCAGAGTGATAACAACACAGTAAGGCCCGGTCACACCGACACCGATAACGATACCAATATGAAATATCAATAGTGTAAATGTATGGAGGTGGTCACAATAGCAGAGAAACGATACGATGATTGTCAGTGGAATCGGTATCATATCGTTATAATCACTTTTGAAGCAATTTATCAGAAAACGAGAACGATAACCACTTTCAGCCAATCAGATTAGACTATCAATAGAAATTTTTTCCTCAACCGTATGCAGCGATGATCAAGTTGAACATTTGATTTAGAAGTTAAATCATTTAATAACAAGGGAAATACTATAATCCCGAGTTCAAATATTCTACAAAAAAAGTTTGCTTTGATTGGTTGCAAACTAGGTTACCAGTCAGGTAGGGTAGGTTGGAAACTTGGCATATGCCTAGGCCTGCCCAAACGGCTGCCCGTGTCGACAGAATGAGCTAGGCTTGGAGTATTAACTTGTACTTTGACCCTTCAGTCGAAACACAAGGAGTGCTAATCTCCTTGAATTGAGACCCAAAGATTGTACATGTGCTCTATGGGGTGCTTTCTAGTTTGTTTAAATTTTTAGCAAAATTTGAAAAAAAGGATACATCCATTCCATCTTTAACTTTTCAGCCGGAGCAGATATTTTTGAAGTGATGTCATAATTCTCAACATCTGACGGGACGTAAACAGTTACAGGGCGCCCTCTCATGTATATACGAACCAACCCTTCATCTGCAAAAAAAAAATAAAACATTTTATTCAGCACAAAAAATAAGATTTTAAATGTTTTCAGGATATTGGATAATTCTGAGATTTTCAATTCTATGATACAGTCAGATTGGATTAAGTAAATTCTGAAGTAATATTAAAAATCTGTTAGACTGAAATACAACTAAACCTACAGATTGTCAAATCAATACAAAAAAAAATATAATGTTTAAGATTAATTTGTCAGAGTTTACAGTACTGTATGTGTATTCCTGTACTTGAAAGTATAAAAATTAATGTACTAGGTGAATGAGGCCTTGGGATGTAAACAAATTTGTTTTAAGGGCTTTAAAAAGTGTAGCTGAATTAAAAGGTTAATTTTGCTTATTATTCAGATTTTAGGAGAGTTTAGAAGACAAGACTGACAAGACAACATTGCTATGGAGAACAGAAATTTAGGTTTATGAATGATTTTTTGAAAATTGATGAGCTTATTCAAATTAAGAAGTTTTAACAAAAGGAACTTTTTACAAGGAAATGGTAAATTAATGCATAAAGAATTTCAAATTATGAGGGGTTTTTTAAATTAATTTAATGTATTAAGGAGTAATTATTTGAAAGGGCCTTTAAGTTAACGCACAGATTATTCAAATTTGGTGGTGACAGTTTGCCAAAAATTGTGTTTAAATGTGCGCATATTTAAAAGTGGTAGTAAATGAATGTAAACGCCACTATACGACAGATAGTACTTTATTTCATCAATGTTTGTGTAATTGCATCGTTAAAAAATGATGGAATAACAACAAGAGGCAATAAATATACAAGATATTCAATCTGTGAAAATTGTCATTATGCTACCCTTTGAAAAAAAATAACACCCTCTGACTAAGTAGGTTTACCATGTTAAATTACTAGAGAGATATACCAAGAACCACAGAGAACTACCTACTAAGGTAGTATATAATTACTGTTGATGTTATTAATGCCTTAAGGTTTTATTCTAAATAATGGCTGTATTTTTCTATGTACTTATAGAGCATTGCTGACCATATCCTTAGAAGCATTCCTTGATATTGTGGTTTTTATAGGGTTAACCCTGTTAACTACCTATCTACCTTGTCGCTACCGTTAACTACCATGTTAACAGAGTTTTTTTTTTTTCAAAGAGTAACTAAACCCACTAGGAATAAAGGAATTGCGATAACGGTCAAACTAGCTGAAAGATTCACTAATCAACTTCAAGTAAAAACACTTAACAATGAGATACATGCCATCGAGACAAGATTCAATATTTTTACATAAATTATGCCATCATCAGGAATTTCTGGTGATGAGATGATGACATATTTGTCTGAATATTGAATCCTGTCATGATGGCATGTATCTCATTGTTTGGAGTATGTATTATACTTTCTCAGTCAAACTAGCCTAAGTTAACTTTGCTTTAGTCACAAATTTTTACTTCAAATTCATTTTTCATTCCAGATTGTCATGTTTTCCAATTACTGTAGATCCCTTTATTTTTACGGCCCTAAATGTTTGCAATTTTACGATTTTTAATATTTCGCGACTTTTATTTTCGCAATGGGATGATTTAAAAAAAAAAAATTTTCGCGATTTTTACCTGTTAATTACGTGGACATAAACCATTAGATTGTTTAGAAAATAATTTTTAGTTGAGGACCATGTTAGTTTTAAAACTAGAGTGTGTCCATGATAAACAATGTTTAATAGGCCCCCGATTCACCGGTGGTTCGATTCTCAACGATACAGTTGGCCTAGGCTAGCATCCTGACCGCGGCGAGCCAACTCACCGCTCCTAGGCTTAAGTCGTTTCACTTTACAATTTCCACGATTTTATCCACCCATTGCCACGTACAATTACTGCCCTCCGTTAGGCCTTCGCGGGCGACCGACATACATGTGGTAAATCTCTTTATTTTTCTTGGAGATTTTCGCGGCCTTTAATTTTAGCGATCATCCAGTCATCGCGAAATTTGCAAAAATTAAGGGCGCATGAACATAAAGGGATTAATAATCACTAAGTAAAATTTTTCTAAGACAATTTTATTTCCAATGCTACTTCGGAACTGATTTAAGCAAGACTGACTCTAATACAGTATGCAAGACAGTACCTGCAGATTAGCATGACAGAACCAACAGAGCATGTTATTTTACTCCAAGGGACACAACCTCACGGAAACAACAATGTCATTAAACAAAAATAAGCGATGTGTAACATAATGAAGATAATTATGCAAAAGTGCAAATAAACGAGATATCATCAAAAATTGTACATGGAGACGGCGAGACAAAACAGATATTATAATAAGTAGAGATTTATACAATCATATTAGATAAAGATAAAAACTTGAATCGGGTACAATAATTTTATATTCCTATTACTCAATATTTCAGAACTAGTATTTTTGTATTTTATTTGCATGGCAGTTCTAGAAGTGAATGATGAATGATTAATTAATGCAGGTTTCAGCAGTTTTAACAAAATTATAGTGGCTGTGGGAGTTGAATCTATCGAGTTATGAAAACTTGTTTTTCATATTTATTAATAATGTCCTTTGTTATAATACAATGGTTTTTTGCACTGTAGCATACATTTGAACATCTTAAAAACAAATACCCTCAGGTCCGTGAAAAACGTCCACTTAGGGCAGGTGGCCGCTTACGAACACTTTCAGCTGATAGGGGCCAAACTTTGTAAATGTACACAAGTGTATGCCAGACATTTTATGGCTTTCTCAATGCAAAGAGCCTCTCAACTTTGTAGACACAATATTCTATATTTTATTAAATATTATTTATTACCTGTATATTTTAAGATCAATTGGTTTCATAATATGATTTTCTATTGAAATTTGTATTCATTGTCTAAAAAAGTTTTCTGAGGTGGCCACTAATGGGAGGTAAATTTATCATACAAAAAGATCAAAATTTTAAGCCAAAAATTGTCTGCAGCCTCTTACGTGAGGTGGCAGCCTACAAGAGGTTCCAAATGCACTGACTGGATAGGAAGAACAGACTTTTGAATGAGTGCCTGTTATGGGAGGTGGTCGCTTACGAGAGGTACTAAATGCACTGATTAGATAGGGAGAACAAACTTTTGAATAAGTGGCCGAAATGGGAGGTGTCCGCTTACGAGAGGTATCAAATGCACTGATTAGATAGGGAGAACAGACTTTTGAATGAGTGGCTGTTATGGGAGGTGTCCGCTTATAAGAGGTTCCAAATGCACCAATTAGATAGGGAGAACAGACTTTTGAATGAGTGGCCGATATGAGATGTGTCCTCTTACGACGGGTATCAAAAGCACCGATTAGATAGGGAGAAAAGACTTTTGAATGAGTGGCCGATATGGAATGTGTCCTCTTACGAGGGGTATCAAATGCACTAATTAGATAGGGAGAACAGACTTTTGATTGAGTGGCCGTTATGAGAGGTGTCTACTTACGAGAGGTATCAAATGCACTGATTAGATAGGGAGAAAAGACTTTTGAATGAGTGGCCGATATGGGAGGTGTCCGCTTACGAGAGGTA
>JAOTQE010136716.1:0-11853 GCA_025631205.1 Nesometra sesokonis
TGATTCGCTATTACTACAACAACCCTCATTTGGTACACTTTGGTACGTCATTGTCAAAAATGCTATATAATGTTAAAAAAGAATGAAAATTTGTGCAAAAAATCTTAATTTAAATTCACTGTATTTTTTTATCTAATGGGTTATTTGTTTAAAAATAAATTTTATTGTTTTCAATGGTGTCAAAGGATTGTACCTTTAATAATAATACTAATAACTAATAATGCACATTGAAATTATCAAAAATAATCAAAATGTATCCGCCACCAGCATACGTATGGTGTTTGTAGTCTAATTTTTACTGGAGCAAAATTTATCGGTACAAGAGTTATGGTTCAAAGGGCTGTACGCTCGCGCTATGTTCCCGGCAAAGAACAGCGTCCTTCTGTTGAATTGCCTTGAGTAAAGTAAAAGAGTGAGCCAAGGTAGTAGAATTTGTGGACCCATACTACTTTGATTCCATGTAAGCTGCTCTTTTTTGTAGAAGGGAGATTAAATGTATGATTTGATAGATGTATTGTCACCTAAAATGTAAAAAAAAATGATTTTAAAAATAACTTATTAATTTTTAAAGAAGACCTATTATGGTCATTCCACTCAAAATTAGAATATCAACATTATAATGTTAATAATGAGCAAAAAATCCAACTAAAGGCAGGCAGCACCTATAATTTTATAATTATTAAACAATTTTTAAATACACTGATTTCAATTCGCAAGTTATTAACTTTGATGTTACTATTTTGAGCAAGTTAATTTCAAAATTAATGCTTATGACTTTTTGGTCATTTTCAAGTGACAATACATATTTAATAAGTCAGTCATGTACATAGTGATATGTTATAATAATAAAATAAATGTTTTTATTATTTGTTGGTAACAAGGAGATGAAACTTTGCCTTGTAAAATTTGTAGAAATATATTATACTGCACTTGGAATTGTTAAAATTTTTTGTTTTTTATAAGAAATGTGTACTGTAGTACAACAATGATATGGAGTTTCGATTTGCACCATTATGGGTCGTTTTGCGATGGTTAACGCAATGTCGGGCATGCACAGTGTCCATTCTCAAAACAACACGTTTAGTTTTTCACAATAGCGAAGGACTTGCCAATTTAATCATGACCAAGCTATACATGATGTCAAGAAAGCCTAGGTCCTAAGGGATATTTACTTGTGAGAAAACTGAATTCACTTTTTTGTAAGAAGTCAACTAATCTACCCATTGTGATTTTAGATAACTTTGATTACAACAATTTTGATCTGGATGATTACAAAAACTGAACAAAACGGCAAAATACCACTATGCTACAACATGCCTTAAGAAGGCCTGGCCTAGGCTAGGGGCCTAGGCAAAGAAGCCTACCCTCAACTAACTACACGCTACACATTCTTGAAGGTCTTGTAAAGGTAGACTCCATTCACTCTTGTCAAACAACTTGAATCATGCCTAGTTTGTCTAGTTCAGGCTAGGCCATGGGTTTCGAAAAGATTGATCTGTCGTTGTCTTGGGGCGGACGGTGAAACTTCATGAAAACTGTTGTAGATTTTTCATGCCAGACATACAGGGAGATCATGCGCAGTTAAGTCCATAGTCATTTCTTTTGTAGCAGAACGATTCGTCGAACAAAACAAAAAGCTCCATAATAGATTCCTGGCTATTGCTGTGGTTCAATAGAGCAATTTGGCTTAATACAGTTCAACCTCCCATAAGTGGATGCTCTCGGGTCTCGGGAAAGTTTCCACTTACGAGAATTTCACACAATAGAGGGCTAAACATTGTAAAATTGTGTATGCATGCATATGTCCCACATTTCACATCCTCCTCAGCACAAATATCCACTTACGAGAGGTACAAATTAACTGGTTAGATAGGAGGAGAACAGTCTTTGAATTCGTGCGTAATGGGAGGTGTCCACTTTTACCTGCCAACTCTAACGCATTATGCGTGAGTCTCACGCATTATGCGTGAGTCTCACGCATTGGAGCCTATTTTTGATGTCTCACGCATAAATAAATTTATCTCACGCATTAGCAGAATCCTCACTCATAAACAGTCATTTTAATAGCTTTTCTCACGCATGACACAAAATAGAGCAAAATATGGTAAAAGCCGCCCCCAAAACAGCGATAATTTGGGTAGGAACGGCCAAAAAATGGTCAGGTGACGTTTTTTGTTTTTTTTTTTGCTTGTCATACCGAGATTGAAGAGGATGTGGCCCAGATAGTAGTGTCAGGGTTTGTCTCACGCATTGGAGCCAAAAAAAGTTGGCAGGTATATCCACTTACGACAGGTGTCCGCACAGTGAGGGTCAACTGTAATCATGGAAAAAAATTTGTCTGATACAAAATGCATTCCATAGATAGATCACTGTCTTGGCAAGCACCACCACAATTTTAAGGGCATATAATAATTTTCTAGTTGCCTTGTTTCAGTTGCATGTATGGCAGACCCACTCAAAATTAAATATGCATGATTTTTCATGATTGTAGGACTGCCAACAACCCAACTTCATTTGGCTACATTTTCTTTGTGATAACCAGCATCCACCATTGCAATATTATTGTAAAATAAAGTCTAGGTACACTGTAACTAAATTAATTTCAGGCTCACCTCAATGACAAAACTAGGCTAAGCCTAATTTCGACGTCTTGCCATTTCATCTTCACTGAATGAAATATTCTGTCTATCGCACAAATGAAAAAATTATTTGTTGACACCTCCTACATGCAAATAGATCTTGTCAATTGACATTTTATTGCATTTGTCTTTTTTCTGTTTGCAGAATCAGCACCGCCGATTAATTTGTCTAAATCCTCGGCAGTCATCAAAACAAATCCCGTCCTCGCCATGTTCATTTACTGACCGTGTCAGAGGATACATAGATCATACACTAGCTAGCGCTAGTACAGTACAAAATTAATACAGTGCAGCTGAGCGCGGCGCGGTCATTGTCGCATATCATACACATTACAATATGCGAGCGTTTTAACATCTCGGTGAGCGTGCAATGGAGCAAAACGTATGGATCCAAAATTGCAGGATTCATGACGTCACCATGAAATGGGCCAAATGATCGATAATGATCGACCAATCAGATTGCAGGAATCTATCTAGGTGTCATATAATAGAAATATTTTTAATCGTGTTGCTATCTTTCAACCAATATACTGTATATGTTTGATGTAGACTAGAGTACATTCTCTTCAATCAACTCCAACTTGGTACATGTTTAATCCAAAATATAATAGAAAACTCTGCAGTCCTTTCAATCCACTTGGTACATGCAACTTTCAATCCGAAGCATCTCCATCATGGCTAATGTGCCAACTGTCGTGGTCCTCTTTTGGCATGCAGTTTTTCAAAACACTCTTTTAACGAAAACACTAAACAAAAATCGAAATACAACTATATTCATTTTGAGGTTATTTTAATACTCCCTCTTCATAATTACAATAGACATATATTTCTATTTTCGTAGGAAAAATCTTTCCAGCAATAAATTAAGAGATCTGGGCATGTAATGTATTCATACAATAATACTACAGAAAAGTTTTCTCTCATCAACATATGTACAAAATATTACATTGCCTTATACAACTCATTTATACAAAACGGTACTTAAAAAAGTCAGCGAATTCGCTGATTTTTGTGCAATTTATTTTAAAATCCTAATACAAAGTTGGTAGAAGTCATTTTTTATTGGATCAGGTCATATACGCAATTTATTATGAGAAATTTAAGGAACCAGAGCCGCAGCTAGAGTTGTAGAAATGCTGAGGAAAACTTAACCGTTGGGTTTTGTGATAAACTAAATATTCCTGTGTTCTGTAAAAATCACAATACAGTATTTGAGGAAAGTTGTGAAATTCAGATAAGCCATGTTCCTAAACTATGACATCCTGGCTACAGCTCTGTGTAGATAAATCCATGCAGGTTAATATGAAATAAACCTCATGAACATTGTAAAAAGTACAGATATATTTCACATGTAGTTCTCCCCCAAAATGTTCGTCGATCTGTAATTTTCCAACTTTTAACAGAACTTTAGAACTATGCTACTTTAGATTACAAATGGGGCAAGACTTGGCAAAACCACCAAATTGTCGCAAAATAACAAAATGGAGGTGATATTAAAACCATATTCAGTGTTTTATAAGCTTTAAATTGATGGGTCATTTGTCAAAATTAGACATCTATAACCAAAGTTATGGAACAAAATATACAAAATTTTTCTTTGTATTTCTTTGTTACCTGTTGTTTATTTGCCCTTATCTCAATAACTTTTTGTGCGACTTGGTGGTTTTGCCATGCCTCTCCTCAAAAGTATTGATTCTCATAAAAAAAATTGTTAAACTAAATAGCAACCCCTTCCAACTAAAAATCCAGTGTTTAATTCATTAATCACAAAATACCATTCTAAATTTCGTAATATGGCCTCACAACAAAATCAGTGCAAGTGAGATATTCAATTTTTTACCAATGAAGGTCATTTCTGAAGATTATAAATGACTCTCCCCCAAAAATTATGACCCCAAAAATTATGAGAAGAGCAAATAGGCACCCTCCTCGATTTTACAAATGTTGTGCACCGAGTACTATTTACTTGCATTTTCTTATAATATATATATATAATACACTTTAGCTCAGTTTCTATTGCAGGAAAGTGTCCGGTATGTGGAGAATTGCTAAGATTGGTACTACTTTGCAAACAATTCTCTCAAAAGCATTTTGATATGATATAACTTGAACGGATCATATCTTTTGATCCGTCTTTCCTAGGAATGATATTGTTCATATTCACGGATTAAATAAGGTGTAGATCTAATCTACAGTGTAAAGACCAGGTTGTTCGGATACAACAGGAGTGTAAACCATAATTTTAGAATTTTTGCCAGGGACTTCCCATGACCAGTCATCCGCAACTGATTGGCCAATGCAGAATGATTGTGAATTTTGATTGGTCAATGTGTGACAAATGGTCAAAATCATTCACGGTACGAAGTGTACCTCCATAGCTTATGTTAATCTAGGGTTTGCAAGAATCACAAGTTCTGGTTTGACTTGCACTCATAGCCAGCAAGTTCAAACACAAATAATTGTACGCTGAATGCATTGCGTTCCACTTCCGTTAAGTCAAAGTTTAGATAACAGCATTTAATATACTCTATTGTAATCCAGCAATAACTAAATTGTTTCATTTTCAACCATGCAAACCATTTTGTAGTGAGACCTCACAAATTATCTATCCACTAATAGAGCTTGCTATATCAATTTTATTATCTCTACTGTTTCAATTCTTAAAATAGGAACTTTGGTCACAAGCACACACTTAAAATTAAATCTAATTCAGGGACGACGGAACCACTACGGCAGGAGAGCCCCGTTAACCTTGGCCTCACTATAATTAGAGCTGAGGTTTTGGCAATTTATAAAATGTGCACCTCTACATGTAATTTAACATGAATATTGGTATGGTGCCCGCCAGACCTTTCGTACCAGTTCCGCCACTCCTGCAAATAATCTAGTTTAGCTTTAAACAAATTTGAATAATAAACATTCCCAAATCATGTTCTTCATATCAGTTGTATAATCTAAATTCTGAAAGTAAGACCAAAAGACAGTAAAAAGGCACCTAAAGGTAAAAAACATACAGTGCATATAAAATATGGTACGCATATCAAAAATATTTTAGCTAAATATGACACCTTGATAGAGAACTTAGCACTTTGAAACCACATTTAAAAATGTATTGTCACCTGAAATACGAAAGAAATTAATTTTTAAACAACTTGCTCATTTTAAAGAAATATATATACAGTATATATATATTAAGAACATGGCACTAGAAATAGGGCCATTAAAAAAATACCCCCAATTTTACCAAATTATATGCTACAAAAGAGCAAAGAACTATTAAAGGCTGACAGCGTCTAAATATCTGGTCATTTTCAGTGTAAAAAGCTTATTAAACAATTTTTTTTAAACACTTTTTATATACACTAATTTCTATTCATGTGATCTTAACTCCAATGCTATTTTAACATCATCACGTTAATTTAAAAATCTTTAATCTTTAATAGAACCATAATTGTTTCATTTTTACTGTCACATTTCCATACATAATTATTCTGAGCTAAAATGATTTCAAAGTGAACTGATCTATCTATCTTAATGTGTGTAAACATTATTAACTGCACTGTACAGATAACAATATCATAGCCAATTCTTTCAAACCCAACAACACATTAGAAAATAGTACACATTCATGTATTAAGTATAATGCTATATCCAAACAGTTTGGTTTTCATATCTAGCTTAACATGTTTAATTTAGCAGGTGGTTGATTTACCAATTGGTGGGTTTGCCAGGTGGTCCATTTACCAGATGTCAGCTTACCTGGTCTTCAATTTACCAGGTGCTGGGTTTTCCATGTCAGTTTACCATGTTGTCTTTTTACCAAATGGCTAGTTTAACTGATAATTTATCAGGTGATCAGTTTACCAGGTGGTCCATTTAACAGATGGTCCATTTACCAAGTGGTCAGCTTACCTGGCCATCGATTTACCAGGTGGTCAGTGTATCAGGTTCTGGGTTTATCAGGTGGTTGGTTTACCTAGTCATTTACCAGGTGGACAGTTTGCTAAGTGGTTGGTTTACCTGGTCATTCATCAGGTGGCCAATTTGCCAGGTGTTCAGTTTGCTGGGTTTACCATGAGGTCGGTTTACCTGGATTTTTACCAGGCGGTTAGTTTACCATGTGGTCGGTTTACCTGGAATTTTACCAGGTGGTTAGTTTACCAAGTGGTCGGTTTACCAGGTGGTCGGCTTAGAAAGAGTTGACTATTATAATAAATAAGCAACCAATGATAGTTTGTCTATAGCTACAATCAGTCATTCGACTTGATCATTAGCTAACAAAATTTAATTGCTACCTGCTAATATGATAGCCTGACTAATAAGATGATATTGAAATACTGTATTTTCTGTGACATCCAGCAGCAAGTTATTTCACCACTTTCAGGATGAAAACTATGCCATGCTTTCTAAAAACCAAACCTCATGATGAGGTCAAGCAAGTGGCACCGTTAGGCCATGTGAAAGAACCTGGTTCGAACCCAGGACCTCGTGATCGGAAGGCATGCATGTTAACCACCAAGCTACAACGCCACTCATATTTCACTATCAGCTAATAGTATTTAATATTTGATCCATTTATACATTTTCAACTGTTGCCATGGGAATAAATTTCACAAATTGCACTTTTACTTGGTCATTCATACTTAAATTTAATAAAAAAAAATTAACATAAATGTTATCAAAAAATAAAATAAACTATATTCTGCATTTGATATTTGTTAAATAACAAACAGATTGTGGATAAAAATATCAGTATTTAAAATTAAATAGGTTTATTCTATTGGTAAAATGTATTATTTTTTTAGGTGGGTATAAGGAACATCCCATTCAAGGTTGTAATCAGCTAGTCACCTTTTCCTTGAAATATCTTGACGATAAATATTAAGTCTGGAATTTTATTTTTAAACTCAAGATTCTATCATCGAGGAAATAAATACATTTATTTCCTCCATGATTCTATGAACATTGACACAAAAAAATAAATAAAAATATAACATAATTCTCAGAAAAAAATCATCCGGTTAATAAAAAATAATTCTAAAATATTAAAATTATTGATGTAGATATGAGGAAATTCTGTTTTTATAAAAAAAATGATTCTAAGTATTAAATTATTGATGGAGATATGAGGAAATATCTTACATGTCATTCTAAATCGTTTACCACTAACAATCTTGATGATTTTCCTCATAATAGCTATTGTTAAAAACTGTGTTAATTTATAGTATTTTTATGGAATTTAGAAGTTTCACACCCAAGACGTTGGTTAATATCCAACTACAGTTGGATCAGACATCCAGATAAACAGAGTTAACTCATCATGATTGCATTCATTATATGTACATACCCATTAGAGAGTTTCATCAATTTTACCCTACATTTTCAAGGAAATGTAGGGTAATTTTGAATTAACCGCTTCACTGGCTTATCACATGAAATGTTTATTAAGGATATAAATTTACTGTACATTAAAGTGTAAACTAATCCAATTATCCATTGTGATAAGACTTGACAAAACTGTCTAATGGGGATGTACACCTAATGTTCTATCAGAAGTTATGTCTAGATCTATATAATTGCAAATTCATCATGCACTGGTTATCACACAAAGCAACAAACTTATTTTTTGTTGTTCCATGGTTATCACTATATGACAAAAGAAGATGTGTATCTTCAACCTGATTGGTTGAATTGGAAGATTTGTCCAGCCATTACGTGGTTTTAGCTGCTTAATAAGTGGATTTAGTCCTTAGTCTCGCCCTACTTGAGCGTTCACAATGAGCATTATTGGGGCTAAATTAGGCTGTTTTTTCCAGATGAATGATACGACCACAATTTGATATGAACACAGAAGGGAGGTATATTGTTGTACCCATGTTGTGATAAACTGTGGGAGCCATGCAGATGAACTTCAACAGTCAAACCAGATCTAAAGTGATATTCAGAATACAGTCTTGGTGCGCATCCAGTACACGGGTCAATTCTATTATACTATAAAACATGAATTCCCATCCATGACACAGCACACACACAGAGTTTGAAAGTGTTAATAATAGTAGTGCCATATTTTATAACACACCCTGAGAGTTACTTAGTTGAACCTCATCCTATGAGACACCGTTTCTTTTGTGACACCCCATTTTACATGGCACACTTATCCAAGCCTATTCGAGGGACACCTGCACTTTGGTGAAACCAAAGCAGTGGATGTTGCTATTAAAAAAACAGTTTTGATCTTAAAATGGGTTCTCCACTAACATCACTTTTGCGCACTAGGTTTAGAGCAATTTTGTTTTAATAGTTGACACCATCCACAGTTCAAAATTCCCAAACATGAGTTTACACAATTAAAATTCAATTGCTTCTTTTAAATAAATACCTAATTTTTAAAAACACTTATTTATAATCATAAATAATTTATCAAGTCATAATTTGTTTAAATCACTAATAGTCGGTGAGAAAAAGCTTTAGTATATACATTTATTTACATAATATACTGGTAATTTATATAAATATGTGATCTATACATATCTACACAAATTACATTATGAAAGTAGATATTAGATTTATTAACTAATAATTTGAAGGCAATTTGCTGAACAAGAAAAATTAATTATCTAACTTTATTTACAATTGGAATGTTGAGGAAACCTATTGCATCTTGTTGTAGCCCTGAACATGTATACAGACTAATTCATTACTTAAAGCAAACCTAATCACAGGACAAGCAGTAAATGCACATTTTAATGCATGTTCGAGGGTACACAGTGGATACAGACGATATTCTAATTGGTCTACATTACAGCCAATCAACTGAAAGACATTCAGATTTGTTTCATATATGAATAATTAATGAGGTATTTTAATAATTAAATTTAATTAGCATAATTTATAAATATAAATTATAACTTAAATATAAGATAAATGAATATAAAAAAAATCACATATCAGAAAAAAATAAACATTATTACAAAAATAATTCTCAAAACTCGGTGGAGAAAATATTACTTTTTAACTCTGTAATGATGATGAGTAGATAATAAAAAAATATTATTTGATTTGTTTTTTATAGATTTTAGATTAACTGAACCTTAATATAGAATAGGCTTATTAGCATAAACTTAAATCCTATTCAGACTAAAGCTCGGTGCACACTTGAGAAATTTTGCTCAGCAGAGGGTCTCCCATAGCACTTTCAGCATTACATTTTTGCTGCACACTGCAAGCAAAATGCTTGTGAACATACAACATTCTTCAAAAGGTCCACTAATCAACTTCAAGTAATAAATTATATCATCAGGAATGAAGATCATCCTGATGATGACATAATTTATGTCAAAATATTGAATCCTGCCATGATGGCATGTATCCCATTGCTTGGAGTATTCATTATACTTTATTACTACAACATTCTTGGTACATGTGAGAGCTTTGGACAATCTGACCAGTGAATGGTAGTGAAATCAGAGCACTTCAGTTCATTTCAGTTGATATGCATTTGTACAGTTACACCATAGTAACCATTTTGCTTAGTTTTGGTGTGCACTGCAAAAAATTTGCCACAAATAATCAAAATTTTCAAATATGACATATTTTTCGCACTGCCTCGCTAGACACTTTGCGAAGTAAAAACTTCATGCACACTGCAAGGGAAGTGTCACTCCAGACACGTTGCTGAGAAAAATTGCTAAAGTGTGTGCCGGGCTCGCTTACTAGATTACAATAAAATTCCAATAATATGGTATCATTCATATTGTTTTATTATACACCTAAATTGATCTTTGTTACTTAAATTTTTGTTAGTAGCCACTAGATAAAACAATATTTAACGGAATAATAAAATGGAACTGGATTTTCATGGTCACGGAATAGTATAAATAAGGCCTAAAAAATCTTTATGATGCCCAAGCCCAAAGACCCAAAATTTTGAATTTCCTGATATTTTTTTGTTGGCTAAACACATAAAATAATCAAGAAAATTGTATAAAATTCATACAGTAATTCCAAAAATCTGTAAGCAATATTTAAAATGGTCCTAAGATTAACATATAGAAAATGAAAAAGGTTGTGTTAATATAAATACAATAAGAGGTCACCACTAAAAAAAGATCTTCCAATCGACTGACCCAAATTTCAAAAACAAATTGCGCTTGGGCAGCATAACTATTTTTTGGGGGGCCTAACCAATGCCACAAGAGATAATAACAATAATCAAATGATAAGAAGGCATTTAGGTGTATTATAAAATATAAGATAAATTAGACAAGAAAAGATTTCAATAACACCAACTAAATAGAACCAAGGATTATCTAGCACAATTGTATTTCCAAATGCATCATATTCATAACTGCTTGATACAAAAATGTATAAAAACGGCACCATCTCTATTTCTATGATATTTAGATTAATTAAAATTTACATCACAAAGTCATAGTAGAAAGACTCACAAGTTTGGAAAAATCTCTTTCGTTACAAATAAATATTTCCTGTTGCTTCTTTCTAATTTATACAGAACAATCAGTGGAAAAACAGTATTCTAATTTCTCAGGAATAAAAACAGCAACTTTTTCTACTACCTTGCTTAACAGCTTGAACTGGGTTGGTCAAGTTAGTACTGGTTATTTCCAACATAAACCAGATAGAACTGGTTCAAGCTAGTATGAACCAATATAACTGGTTCATAATTGTATCAGTTGATTATTTGTTATAAACTTGGATCCAAGTCCATTGTTTTTACACTATTTGAAATTGAACTGTAGTTTGCTATTCTTCCATTTTCTGCCCCTTGTAACGATTCTTCTCCTCTTCCTCGACTGCTGTGATTTGATTGTAACGATTCTTCGCCCCTACCTCGACTGCTGTGGTTTGACCTTAGTGAGACTGAAGCATCTTTCCGTTGTTGCTGAAACTCCTCTACTTTTCGCCTTTGGTCAGAAGCAAACTGTTGCACAAGTGGTTCAAATGCCCCTAAATAGCCATACTCTCCTCTTCTTCTAGGTCTAGGAGATAAGTCACCTATAAACAAAGTAAAATGAACAATTAATTACCTTAATTACAACAATGCAAATTTGATAGTGTGCTAATTTCACAAGTACAATGCTCAAAGGTACAGAACAAGCTAGTGTTAATATGTGAGATGTCGTGACAAAATGAGTCGTGTTGTACGCCAGGTCATTTTGAGATATTCACAAAAATAGGCAGAAATTCATAATTT
>JAOTQE010136727.1:0-11852 GCA_025631205.1 Nesometra sesokonis
TTTGCAACTTTTTTTTATTTCAAATACGTCATATGGATGTTAAATTCATTGGTGTTGTATCCATGTACTTCAAACAAAAAAAAATAACCGCTATTATTAAAAACGAGTGACTTTTAACGACGACATGGATTCTCGCTACCAGAGTGATTGTAGAGTTCCATAAAAGTTTTTGTCGTCCCGGGAACATTGCGTCCAGTCAAAAAATAAACTTTCTTTGGCAAACCACCTATTTATTATTTATAAAATAATTAACATGTTTTGTTACCAGCATACATTTTAAATTTTCTTCTTGAATAGAAAAAAGTTAATAGTTAGCGAATTCTTTTATTCTAGGCCTAGACGATATTCCTTAATAATTTATCGTTACTAAGGTAGCAGGCTTAGTAGCTGTAGATCGAGCAGATATCACCCAGGATATTCTCTACATTGTAGGTGCTAATTTTGCACACTACTGAATGAAGAAAGTATAGGCCTACTACGAGATGACCTACAGGGGCATAGTGACTGTTTTTTTTTTATACTGTAGTTTTATTTTTTTCAGTACTTTTTAATATATATAACAATATCTGTAATTTTAATTTGTATAGACCTGTATTTATGTGTACATGTTAGGTAGTTGTGAAATATTTTCATATTTTGTATGTATCTTATAATATCTGTTTTAATATAATTTTAAAATGTATATACCTTTATTGTAACGATATTGTTGCAATTCAGTTTTAACTGCGAAAGCAATTGATTAAACCATGAATTGAATTGAATACTGTATCAATTGTACAATTAAAATAAACCGTATAGTGTATTTTTGAAATTAGGTTGAGTGATTGATAATTTTATAATTTAGTAAATGATATATATACTCGCGTTTGCTGTAATCCATCACTATTGGACTCTTTATCCTTATTAATATTTCTACCGGCAATTGTTGATACTGACAATATTAATTGGAGGAAATGGCCTTCATAAACATACAATTAGAAATTCGAGACATAGTAGCAAAACTGAGTATCTTGCATATCATGAAATACGAAACAATGTTGAAGTAGCTGGGGTAATCCATTACTCCATGGGTAATCTAACATGGTAACATAATATGACATTCTGTTTGGCAGGCCCGTAACCAGATAATCCTAAAAGGTGGTTCGCCGAAGGGCCCCGGTGGGGTAAAGGGGAAACGCCCATGTGGGGGCCGGAGTCTATCTGCACTCTGTAGTGTGTATTTGGCATATTAGTTGTAATATAACTGATATGGATAATTTTAGAATAGGCCTAGTGTGAGTGCAGTAATACCAACTACAGATGCGAAAATAGGAAAAAGGGTTTAATATTGGTAGGGTGGGGTACGGTTCGTTTTTCAAAGGGGGTTCGCTGAAAAAGGGGTTCGTACAAACCCCCAGGAACCCCCCCCCCCCGGCTACGGGCCTGTTTGGTGTTGTAGGTGAAAATAATTTGGCACATGATGTAGGTGCAACAAATTTAATGGATGCTTAGAGACAAGATTTCATGTTTCAGACAGTACTTGCAACATTCCGACAACTGTGTATCGCAAGTCATTTGCATAGAAATATATTGTGTTTGATTCTCATAGCAGAAATGTAGTTGGCCAACACCATCCCTTCAGCACTTTAACTGAGTTTTCAAATTCTTTATTGGCATATTTAACAAGTGAATACGTAGGGTATGTTTATAATATTTCTCCTATTTTGCTCATCGATCAAAGACTATTGTTATTGGTAGGTCTACACAACGAGTCACCAAAAATGTACGATTGGAAGCATTTAGATGAGACACCACATACATCAGTAGATAGTAAAAGTAATTTGGGTAACAACAATGTTTCCCAAAACGCCAATAAAATCGAACTATAAAACCAAAAAAATACTAAACGTCTGAATGAAATTTATGTTCAAAATGACAACATTACATGATTTTATACAACATGTAAATTCAACAACAGGTATTATATTAGAACACAATGGAATTGGTGTAGACATACAATAAAAATTACAATAGGCCTAGGAATTTAATTGAACACAATTATTGTTGTCGTGATAATAAATCTAAAAGTAAAAAAAAAACACAGGCAGTTACACAAACACAAAAATGTGTCCACGTATTGCAGTTTTGTTTTAAAGGACAGCAACTTGTTCTATTTAAATGTGACGTGTTCACGATTTTTCGCCATGTTATTCTTGGAAAAAATCGTAATTTTTACAGATTTTTTCACAACCAATCAATTAATTTAGCGTAGCTGTAGTCAATTTTGATTACTTACACTCTAAGTGACGATACTAATGAATAAATTTTAAACATGGGCGCTTTCAAAATACGACGAAAATGTTGTAATGTTCAGTATAGATAAGCTTTAATTCAATTTTTAATTGAAGTAGTAGCAGTTCATGAGTCAATGCAAAGACAAAAATAAACATTTCTTCACAAATTATGATGCCGCCTTCCCACCCCTCTCTTGGAAAGTAAAATAATATCAATTTTATTAACATTACCAATAAAACAAAAATATTTAGCAAAAATTGATCCCTTAACACGCCCTTGAGAGATTTTCCAGACATCTAAAGGCCAACATTTCCCGGGGAAGCATGCCCAGGGCCTCCTAAAGTTTTGACTCTCTACATGCCCCCCTCTCCGTCCGTCCCTCCCCCATTTTCCAAAAGTCTGCATCCGCCCTAGAAATCAATACTTAGACCGGTTTGGAGTAGTAGAGAGAGATCCATATGCATGATTCGGACTTTAAAAGTGGTCCCGTTTAGTGTGAAATGTTTATTGGAAGATCGGTTTTTCTTTCCTGTTTCAGTTAGTTTATTTCAAATTTTCAGTACCATTTACAAATATAGTAATTAAAATAAAAAATAAATAATAATGGCATATTACTTATAAAAGTTAATTAAATATCGGGGATTAATTCATTATTATTTTATGGTTTAAATGAGTTGAAATTCAAATTAAAAATGGATTAACAGGCAAAAGTAAACAGATACCGTTTTGCATGCCCTCATTAAAAATGGTTAATAATAACATTGGTAAAGTATAGTAAAGTATTAATGATAATAAAATATAACAACATTTACAATAATAAATTAAAAAACGATTTACTCGCTGTTACTACTGTACATTATTAATAAGTTTGTTTTCTATATTTACAATTGTATCCTACATTTTCTTGTTATATTAAAATTCAGTAGTACGGTAGTAATGAACGCCACATAGGCGGCGAGAATTGGTACCGAAAATGGGAGAGTGTCCAGTAGACCATCGAGATTCAGAAATGTGTAGTAGCATTTGACTTGTTAGTTCCATTCATTCATTTTGTTCGTTCCCCAAAAGTCACGGATTCAGCAATTATAAAAACGGAGAGAGAAGCGGTAGATGAGAGAGAAGTGTGTAAAGCAGACCATGTCTTTAAAATATGACTGTTAAGTCATCTACATAAAAGACAAATAATAAAAAGATTCTGCAATATCATTAAAATATTAAAATAATTTTAGGTCGAATTTCTTTCCTTGAACGACGCTACTAAGAATAAGGAGGTTATCAGAAAGAATTCTTTGAAAAGATGTTTGCTTAGATCCTGTTTAGTCAGTTTGCAAGCTATAATTAATAGCTTGCACTCTGGCTAAACAGTATATAAATATAAATTAATACAACCATACTTAAAAGTATGGTTGTATTAACTTATATTTAAAATTAATTATTTTGTAAATTTGGCCAGTGTTTTGTCGCTCCTATACAGTTGAACCTCCCTGTGCGGACACCTCTCGTAAGCGGACACCTCCCATAACGAACACTAATTCAAAGACCCGTTTGTTCATCCGATCTAATCAGTGAATTTGGTACCTCTCGTAAGCGGACACCTCCCGTTAGCGGACGCGGACACATTTTGTCTTAAATGTTTGATATTTTTTATGTAAATTTACCTCCCGTAAGCGGACATCCCGGAAAATTTTTGTGATTATTCTGTACAACGAATACAAATTTTTGTACAAAATAGTCCTTATACTGTAATGACTGAAAATCATATCATATCATAAAAGACATATTTAATAACATATAATGCGATGTCTAGAAATTTGAGAGGTCATTTGTTCTGAGAAAGCCGTGAAATATGAGACATAAGGATGTATACATAATTTTACAACTCTGGCCCTCTATCGGCGGAAATTCTCGTAAGCGGACACCTCCGGTAAGCGGACACTTTTCCCGGACCCGAGGGTGTCCGCTTACGGGAAGTTCAACTGTAGTTTGCAGTGAGCTCAGCTGTGGATTAACACATCAGCTTGCTAATAGCCACGCTTGGCAGCAGTTTCACAAAACCAGATTAGACAAATAACAAACGTAAACGAACAGGCTTGTAATTTATTTAAATGAAAAATATTAAGAACGTTAAACATAGTTTGGTGAATCTGAGTTTAGTGATTTAGAACAAGATATTATTGAAAAGGAAATAAGGAAGAAATACGTAAAACCCATGTGTTTTTTTTGTTGTTGAAACGATACATAAATACGTGTGTAAATTATTTAAATTGAAAAAGTTAAAGAACGTTAAACATGGTTCAGTATGAAATACATGATGTTTCTGCACTTAATTAAAAAACACGCTTTTAGGCCTATTTTAAAGGCCCGTTTCGTCCACAGTTCTATTTTGTCAACAAAATTAAAATATTCTAACTTTTACTATTTTGTATTAAAATGTATAAATATAATACTGGTATAGTCTGTTTATGTCATCTTATTATTCCAAAAAAATTAAAGGAAAAAGAGTCAAATTCGATTTTTGGGTGAATCCTAAAAAAAAATATAAAGCGGATGAATCTACTTCCTTTGCTTCTGTGAAGACGTAAATTGTAAACAAAATTGCATATATGCCTAGCTTAAAAGAGTTCGGTAACTATAGCTTTTTAGTTAATAAACAAAAAAAAAAACATGTTGGCAACTAAACAGAAATTTTTTTTTTTATTTTAGAAATACTTTAATAAACAGTTAAATTCCCCCCCCCCCAAAAAAAATGGATGGAATTTGGAAGGAATGCCCTTTAAAAACTAGTTTTAGTATGTCCAGGGGCAATCTTTCAATTGTTGTTGCCCATGTCGGCAACATAATTGACATATGTACATTCTTTTGCCGTTTAAACCCAAAATCCGAGTGAAATATATAGCAAGGGCGCATCCAGAGGGGTCCTTACCCCCTCCTCCACCTAAAATGTTTATTTAAAAAATTCCACTAAAATATTTGCATGGATAAGGTGGTTGATGTTTGAATCGACAGCCAGTAGCTCCCTGCAAACTAAAGGTGCTGCAGTTGGTGTAATTGATTTCTTTAAGTGAAGACCCCGTGTTTTTCGGAACATATTATACCATATAGTATGTTGCCTCTGGCCAGATGAAGGGGCTAACCGTAAATAAATAGGATTCGAGGCGCATGTTGGGGGTGGGGGCATGATGGGTATATACATGTGCAAATCCTTTTATGCCTGGATAGTATCTCATTAATAATGAAAAATTGAAATAAATTCCAAGGGCCCTTTGGTTTTTTGACGTATTGAAATAATGCTTATTTGATGCACATTGTGGTGGTTAATTACATGGAATTCTTGAGAGGAAGTGGTTGAATGTTATGCAGGATTTTAATGTACCGTAAAGCCTACGCACGTATCTTGGACCGTTATAATATTGCACATAATGTGTTTTATGTTCCTCTGGTTGGAAAATGACTGTTAATAAAAAATTCGGATGATCAGAGGATGTATTGCCCATGCAACCATCGAGTCAATCCGACCACTAGTTACAGAGATATGGTAATCTAAGGTCAAAGGTCAAAGTGCCAGAAATAGCATTTTAGGCCATTTTTGGACAAATGTTTGCATTACAGCTAATAGGAACATGTATGTTGCCAACAATTTAAGATTAAATCCAAGTCTCTAGAATCAGTGGTTACCGAGATATGAGAGTTCAAATCCACAGGCGGCCATTTTGGAAAACGCCCTCAAATAAGACTTTCCCATCATATCTGGGAGGTGTATAGGAGCTCTTTTTTGTCTAAATTGGTCCATTTTTCAAAATCCATCGAGAAAAAAAGGTATGCTAAAATTAGTCACGGATCTTATGAAAATGACTCTACTATCATGCACACTAGGCCGAAGTTGGGGATTGTTCGTAAATTGTTGTGTTGTTGGAGTCTGCGTTGGATACATGCTGTTTCAGAAATAAACTTTTATTCATGATGTACGGATATTGCCAAATTTGGTACGGGTCCAAGTGTTCGCACTCGGGAGGCCATTGGATATATTCAATATGGTTATTTTTTGTGAAGCCACTGTATTTGGACCTAGTATTAGGGTAGTATTAAAAAATACCAAACAGATTGAGGCTGATTTAGTCAGCATACGAATCGCTAGTTTTGTAAAAATACGAGAATGGCTGTGGCGATCGAAAGACTTTCATGAATTTGCAATGCCATGAGTTTCAAAACACGTCATTCCTTTTTTTTACCAGGGAACAGTTAAATTATTTTTTTAACTGTTCCCTGTTTTTACTAATATCTTTCGCAGGGTCAAGTGCACGATTGATAAATTTAAACTTTGCGTAGCACTTTTTAAGGGCAAATAATGAATCGGTTTTATAAACTACATTATTACTGCAAATCCGAGAAATTTCGTTCATTTACCTATCCATCATGATTCGATCATCATCGATTGGTAGCGTTTCGTTTCCGAATGTTTCTGAAGATGACTACGAACACTTTCCACGTGACGTCACAGGTAATAAAATCTGTCACTTAAAACAATTTTTGGTCAAGATCTAGCCTATGCTATATTTAAAAATAAACCAGTCTTCCAATATTTGAAATTTATTATTAGTTTTATCTTGTAAAATGCAAAGTGCCAAGTACAACAGAGCAGAAAAACAGGAAGGAGGAAATAATAACACAATTTATTTCCTTGATTTAATCTATTCTGCGAAGCAACTTATTTTAAACTCATAGGAAAATTCAGAATGCACTTTGATTATTACAATTTGTTATTTCAATTATTTTTTTTAAAGATAAAGCCGCATAATTATAAAACCACACCTTGTTAAACATTTAAAATCACAGTAATCGTCCGCTATAACAACTCAATTGCGTCCTGTGTATACAAATTGTAAAAATACATGGAATCATTATTTCCATAGTCAAGACCCCATAACATAGTTTATCACACCCCCGCGCGCATCACTCACTTTTGGGGAAATTTCTATTTTTTATTCATTTTACTATTTCAAACGGTCGATTTTTTTCTGTCATAATCACTAAAAATGCTTTGAATTTTCTTAAAATATGAACGATTAACGAAAAACGATTTCTTCACGCTCACGACGATGTACAAAAAACTAGATGATTGATGTTTGCTGTAGGCTCAGGCTGGTGCGCTGTTTTGTTCATATGAGAGTCGTATTTGTGAGGGTCTAAACTGGGGCGCATCCAGGATCCAGCAAGAGGTGCGAGGGGGGAGTGGTTTTCCAAGGTCCAGGTGGGCGTGGTTGGCGGTTTTATTTTGATAAGCTCCCCCTTAAATTGGAGCCTGCTAAAATAACGATGGTGGATCGGGCCCACCTCAAGATCATTAAGAAATTGGTGGGTTGGTAAAAAATACCTCAAGCCCTCGTCAGTTTTATACTTTGGTAGGGTAATAAACTAATATTTTTATGGGTCCTAAGTGGAATTTATCAATTTGGGCACAGGAAGTCGTGTATTTAAAATATTGGTTTTATTTTTGCATGAGGTAGCTACCATCAGAAAAACGTTCTCGGATTGTAAGGTATTAGTTCAAAAAACTGTCAGCCAATACACAATACACATTGACTGACTGACTGACTTGATTGCTTAGTAATTAATTGTAAAATCACGCTAATATGATTTTTAAATTAATAGATGGATTTGATTAATCTGGCGTCACATAGGCCTACATACGCTAACCCATGAAAGAATCAACAACCCGCAACTGGCTATCTCATAACACCCGACGAGTACATTGCAGTTTAATGTTTTGCGAACACTGGTTAAAATATACTAAATTTAGCAAGTGTCATAATTTCGATCAAAAACGTTAGTCGACATTCTCCTAAGTTTTGCTGATGTGGGGACATTAACAGGACATCATAGTTTGCAGAAATTTTGCTGGTTTGATTTTAAATCTTTTCTTTATACCCTCCTGTTTCTACCGTTATAATTTAAATGGAATTATAAAATGATACTTCAAGGAAGTATTTGTGAACATGCAAATAATTTGCAATAATAGTCCTAGGACTAGTTATAAGTGGGTGGTAGTGTATATTTGGGGTAAACGAAAAGCCTATAAAGGTTATATATCATCCAGTTTGGTGTTAAGTTGTATTTTGGCCAAATTAGGATTTTAGTAGGGCCTACTTTGGTTTTCGGGACAATTTTGGAGCGCCGTAATTGGCCTATAAGGAAACCGCAGGCATACTTTAATCGAAATAATAGACCGTTAAATTCGTGAAGGAAGTAGGTATCCGTAGTTTTAGGATGTTTGTAATCCCACATGTAGTTTTGGGCAGTAGTCTAGCTTCTGTGCTTCTAGCTTCTGTGTATTATATATATTTTTTGTTAAAAGCAATCTTTTACTTGACTTCATATCTTCATAGTATAAAGGAATGCAAAAAAAAAAAAAAACAAAAAAACATGTTGCCGTTTTTAAAACTCTGCAATAGGTTCCTGGGGCTTCCTATTTTTAATAATTTAAAATGGCGGAAATTTACAATTAAAGCTTCATATTTTCATAACTACTGGTCATACTGTATTAAAATTGGTGTAAAAATGTTCAGAATAATGCATGTTTCTATTTGCTATAATAATAATAATAATAATAATATAATAATGCATGTTTCTATTTGCTATAATAATAATAATAATAATAATAATATAATAATGCATGTTTCTATTTGCTATAATAATAATAATAATAATAATAATATAATAATGCATGTTTCTATTTGCTATAATAGAACAATTTGTAAAACAACGCTTTTAAATGCATAATTGACTTGTAGAGTGTGTCATATCTTACTAACCATTTATCACAGGGACTTGTAATTGGATTCAAGCTATGTTCAAAATACTAATATTATTATTTAGTCTAATGACATATTTTGTTTAAAAAAGTTATGGGAAATATGATTATTCCCCCTTGACCCATTCACCAAGCCATTTTGAACTGTATTCCGTTGTAGTATTATTTCCATAAATATTGGAGTCATGTATAAGTTAAAAAAATATTTTCCGCAACATATTCTTTTATCCTTATACAATACTTTAGTTTTATTTTACATTAACTATTGCAATATTTCATGGGCTACCTCAATTGATAAATTTATTTACTTATGACCCTGGACAGGTCTTGGAACCACTAATATTGATAATATCTTCAAACCACAAAAACGTGCACTCAGGAACTGTGCAGGGTCAACACCAAATATCTTATAATGTAAAGATAGCGCGTAATGCCATAGAATTGCGCCCGCTACAAAATAAGGAGTAACGAACGCGCATTTGACGCGCAGGTAGAAAATATTGCAAATAAAATTGATTTGATTTGATAACATAGACGCATTTATTTAAATATCAATGATATAATATTAATATATATATACAATTCAGTATCACTCCTCTGGAAAATAAATCCAAATAATAATTATTTTAAATAAATAACCATTATAAAAACGAGAATAAACAAACATTTTATAGTGCCCCCACATACAAAATAAGGAATAGAATTGAACGTAGGTGGCGTACACATCATTACAGAAATTTCATGCGAAAATCGGCCAGCGCGCTATCTTTACATTATAAGATCTTTGGTCAACACGCATTGCACACACCAAACCTTTGTTTTATAAATTTAATGTACTTAATGTATTTGATTTAAATAAGTTACAAATTTTATAATTTTATGTACCGTTTTACGAACAACATACAGTCGACCTTCTCATTTACACACCCCTTGGGCTGGAAGGTGTTTGTAAATGAGAAAGTTCGTAAATGAGAAGGTTCATAAAAACTGATCAAGTAAGGCCTCCAAAACACTTATTTGTGTTTATTTTGTGCTCTTGGTTGTTAAACAAAGTTGTTTAAATGAACTAGGAGGAATAAGATATGAAAAACAAAAAAATATCAAAGATAAATTATCAAATAATTACATCAGTGGCTATTATTTTAGTGACGTCATTGACAGAATAGTGTTAAAATAGAAGGTTTGTAAATAAGAAGTTCGTAAATGAGAAGGTTGACTGTATTACCAAAGCATGCATTACCTCGTTATTTCTAAAACAGCAATCTGAAGTCCATAACTATCCGACAAGGTTCGCAAAAAGTAATATCGTACAGGAAAAATACACGTCTTTTCTTCGAAAAAATCTATCTTTTATTATGGGTCGAAGTTGGAACTTTTTGGATATTTCCTTTAAATCAGAACAAAGTCTCTGCTCCTTTAAGTCTATAATAAAAAATCTCTGATCGAGGTATATGGTGAGTAGTAGTGGTTTGCATCTTGTTATTTTTATTTGTTCAATTTTTATTTTGACTTCTGTGGCAGAGCTGAGTCAAGGGAGGGAGAAATCGATTATCTATTTGTTTTTGCTATAATTCAATTTTCATACTACATTAAAACTTTACGATACATGATTAAAAATGCTCTAAATTTAATTCTAAATATCCCTGCTTAGTCATTTCGTATTGTTGAGCATTTTTATTCGATTTATTGTAAGGTAAAACAAACAAAACAGATGGTTAGGTCTTGATCGTTCTTGGCTTTTCATTTTTAAGATAATGTGTGGCGTCATAATTTACTATTTTTTTGGCTTGTCCTTCCTTTTGCTTGGTTCTGCCACATTTGGTCTACAATTTTAAACCCAACTCAATGTATTTTCTCCTGTTTAATAAACAAACAAAACAAACAAACAAATAATGGCTATGCCTACTGTAATTATTCTAAAGATGTATTTTTCCAAGTACAGCTCAAAGTGATCAGCTCCATTAATATATTAATTTTAAATGAAAGAACATGATTTTCTGTTTTAATTTTAAATTCATAACAATCAGGCTACTAAATGGGCACAATTATTTTATTGTTTAAAAATATGAACATTTTGAGTTTGGGGGTAGAGGTAATATCAACAGGTGTAAGTACAGTTTTATGACTTAATCCTTCGATCTAGTTATCATTCTAGGTGTTATGTGATTCCCTGTGTTAGTATGAGTTCTTTACAATCAGGCCATTCAGGCCATTAGTTTTTTTTACGTTACGTCATTAAATGGTCAAAAGTTAAATATTGTCTACAAAATAAATATCTTGGGTAGCGGTAATATGAAATGCCATAATCAAGTCCTTAATTATGTCATTTTAGTTATTTTGTTGTGTATGTTATTTCAACTCCTGCTGCAGTCGTAAATGGTAAATGGTCACATATTGGTCAACAAATACGAACACTTTTAGTTTTGAGGTAGTGGTAATTGACACCATCAATCTTTACCAAAAAATGGAACATATCTTTTCTTTCACTTTACATCCTCAAGATGCAAAATCAACATAAAGTGTGCTTTTAACAAAAAAAAAACGACATAAATTAAATAGTAGCTCAAACAATGATTAATAGCTCTTTGTATAGGTTAAGTTATTGTTTTTTTACGCAAGTTAACCAAACGAAAAGGCCTACTACTACTACTAGTAATTCGCTTCCCAATTGGCTTAGAAACCAAAAGGTACTCGGTGTGGAAAGCAGGATTTCTTGCCTCGAACAAGACACCATTCATAGAAGCCTATGTGAAGAGAGACTATCTAATGT
>JAOTQE010136738.1:0-11848 GCA_025631205.1 Nesometra sesokonis
ATGTAATTTTAATCAATGTATTGTATGTTTGTATTTAAGTAAATTGTTGCAACAGGACCATATGCAAAACAGGTTTATGATCCACACCTGATTATGTTTTTATCCTGTATAAATATGTTTGAATAAATAAATAAATAAATAAATAAATAAATGTTAGTCTTTTTAATGGTTCGACATGTCAAATCGTACCTGCGTCTTAAGAAAAAATCGTAGTAACGTCGAATTTAAATCTTGATAAACCGTATTACGTCGTAAATCTGCCGTAATAATTTGTAGAAATTTTGTCGCATTTTGCATTAATGCCATCATACATCATAACGGCGTCCTGTATCTTAACGAAACGCCAAATCGAACTTTATTAGTACAAATCAAAAAATCTTGATCCATAGTAGTAAAAATTGTGGGTATCGTAATGCCCCTTGCCATATTCACAATTTTTGCTAAGACAGAGCATGATTTTTTTAAATTAAAAAATCGCAATAGCTCGTACACCGTGTCGTGGTCAATCGTAATTCATCGTATTGAATCGTACTGGATCTTTTTTGTCTTCGTCTACCGTAGTGATTTCGTGAGAGTGACGTAAAGTTAACGTCGTATGTAAGGCGTACCAAGATATTACTACGGTGCTGAGAGGATTAAAATACGATGCCACAGGAAACCATCAAGACTGTAGTTTGTATCATGTGACTCTGGTGTCAGAAAAGTTTTTCCAACACACTGACTTCCCGGAAAAAGTTTCTAATGTCTGCCATATTTAACACTATTGTTAGTGCTGTCCAAAAACGTACAGGCCCATGTCTTTAACTTCCCTTGGCTAGTAAATTTCAAGCCTAATAGGTGCTAACTAATTTTCTTCTTCTATAGCAACAACATCCATGCTGAGTGTGTTTGAATATGGTGACAGTACAAAATTCAGTATTCGTTATTGTCATGTAAGGTGGTTTTTGTTTTTTTTTTCTTTTAATGTTCGGCTAGTTTAATTGTACTGGACTTGTATTTGCGTCGTTGTAAAATCATAGAAACGTCGTATTTAAATCTTGGTAAATCGTATTACGTCGTAACTCTGCCGTAATAATTCGTAGAAATGTTGTCGCACGTTCACATTTGTGTCGTTATACATCTTGCTGGCGCTCTAGTAGGGTCTTAACAAAACGCAAAATTTAACTTTTTTGAAGACGAATCACTACGAACGAGCCGCGAATTTTGAAAATTTAAAAATCGTGCTTCATCGTTAATGTGGGAAGGGGTGATTAGGCTCTGACATCGAGACATGCGGAATAAAAAATCTGGATTATGAGATATTATAGTTAAAAATCCGTTTTTGGTGTTCCGTAATGGTCGGGTAAGTACTATTAGAGGGCCTTTTCAAAGGGATCGCCTGTAATTTTGAATCCTTGTTTCTCGGCAACCACTGATTATTGGTTTTGATCTTAATTTTTTCACAGTATGCACGGTTTTATTAGCTTTAATAGAGTTGTTTTTATACTTTTTGAAAATGCAAGTTGTGGCACGTTTGACCATTGGCCCCTATATATCTTTAACATAGAAATTAACTCAAAATAGTTCGCAAATCTTTCAAAACATGCAAGTTTATATACAATTTAGTGATAAATATTTTCAAATAATGATCGGAAACGTATGTTTTAACCTTTGATATTTAAATGTTTTACTGTAATTCTTAACTATTTGAAATCAGTGTTGTCCAGTTGTCATCCCGATGACCCTGAAATTTAGAACATAAATATATATTTTTTATTTTCTGAATTATGAGGTATGACTGTCGAAACTACTGTTCTGGCTCGCAGCTCCTGTTAGAAGAAATTCTTTTCAAAATGGACGCCTTTTGGACCTTTATATGTTGGTAAGCACTGTCTGTATGTAATTAATTTTCACCTCAAATTGATTCCTATTAGCTGTAGTGAAGTTTTGTCCAAAAGTGACCGGAAATACTATTTCTTCAATTTTCACCTTTGACCTTGTAGTAAAATATCTACATAACCATTGGTAACATGAACTCAAAGTTGGTTGCAAAGTGTTCAAAGCATGTAGCCTAAGTTTATATTTGCTTGCTGTCTTAATAATTACGTATCGAATTTTCAGAAAATAACGTTCTGTCTGAAAGTAACCGGAAGTACCATATCCCTTTGACAATAATTTAACTAGGGTATACTATATCACCATCAGATTTAGTGTGTGATCCTCCTAAATACTGTAGGCCTATCACAACGCGGTATTCTAGTCTAATCAAGGATTTGAAGTGGAGAGTTTTGAATAATCGACGATTGTGACAAACAAAATCGCACTTCTCCGTGGGCAAGCACATCAACAAGGATTTAAATTTGACGAGCAAATTTTTAATTTGTGGGAGAGGGATGAATGGTTACACACCCATTGCATCCCCTTTGTGTGGGCCTGTAACTGCCAGTACGTCAGGGTACTGTATTGTAGGTTCCAATGTCCAATGGCCCATACTCACCACAGGCATACCAGTTCAAATGATGTTTGATGTGTCCGGGCGGTCGCGGAAGGTTGACTTTCTAGACATTGACCATACCGTTTAAAGCTTACCTTACAAACACCTATCTCTATTGATGTCTTGCTCAGGCAAATGTACACCTTAGCCGAGAGCTTATTCAAGGTCATGTTTCACTTATTTTTCTTATTGGAAATAGAGTTGCAGTATCTGGAGTTCACTGGTTGTTAGATATTTAGATCTCGGATTTCATCATGTCTACATCTTTTAACAAAGACGATTAGATGACGAAATAATGGATCCCGTTGCTAATACATCTTTTGGAAGAGATGACTAGATAGCCAGATCCTGGATTTCATCATGTAGGTCTATGCATCCTTTAGAAGATATAAAGGATCTTGTCATCTTACCATCTTCTTTAAGGGATATTTACCAGGAGCGGATCCAGGATCCATCGAAAGGGGGGGGGGGACTTTTTCACTCCGTGCGGGCGTGTCTTTTTCTGACGAGCTAAAAAAAAGGTCAATTTCCCAAGTTGGTGCTCTAGTACCCTATTTTGGGTTTTTATTATAGTTTTTTTTTACCCGGCGCACCTGATATAAGTGGGGGAGGGGGGGGGGGCGCAACTACGTTTTACGTTTTGACGATAATCCCCCTCCCTAAATCAGCGCCTGTTTACATAATGATATCCAGGGTCTGGTCATCTAAACTTCTCTTCAGAAGGATGTATACATAATGAAATCTGGAATATCGTTACCTTCTTTTCAAACAGCTGTAGACATGATCCGAACTATAAGGTTTATTGTGATTCATTATCAAGGTTAAGGTTTTGTTAAATGTTTATAACATTTAGATGTATTAATTAAATATCTTTATGAATGTTTAGTCGAACTTATATTGTATGTATGCATGTATATTGACTTGGTATTTAAGATTCCTAATGGTGACTTTGGTCAGATCACAGCAGAGTGTCATGGGAAAAAAACATAGAATCGGTTTAACACCAGTTTCTGTAGTAGGATACATTTTATATCGATTTTTCTTTCATG
This sequence comes from Nesometra sesokonis, assembly GCA_025631205.1. Lineage (NCBI taxonomy): Eukaryota > Metazoa > Echinodermata > Crinoidea > Comatulida > Antedonidae > Nesometra > Nesometra sesokonis. The sequence continues at coordinate 3,523 of JAOTQE010136738.1, forward strand.
TAGAAACTATCTAAAATTGTTCTTCAAGTACGTGTTAATTTCGAACTCTGTTTTAAGCATACCACAGGTCTTCGCGTCACTAAAAAAAAAAACCAAACAAACAAAAAACGCGTTGTAGAAAACGTGATGTGAAACCCCTTTTATTCTTCAGTATATTATATAATAAAGATGATTTAACAAATTTGATGTAGATTTTTAACAAGTAATTTGAACTACCGTAATGTATACATAGAAACACATTATACTACATATTATAATAAAACTTTATTTTATAACTTACATAGAAAAACAATAAGTACAAAGAAGTACAGCATATATTCAAAAATTATCAGACATTTGCAAACCTACATTCATAGTCCAATTGAAAATGATGTGTATGTTGGATTATGCAATTAAAATGTACAATAGTACTGATAAACTTCACCTTCTGATGACAAGTGATTTTGTATCTACTGCATTCTATAAGGTTGTAGACACTATACTGATAAATCTATCCGCAAGGGCCTTATTTAGCAGAAACAATTCAATTCGTGTTGTAGTAGACCTATCAACTATCATAACCGTTTGGATGTTTGGATATTACTTTAGGAGATAGGCGCCACCTATTGTTGTGTCGTAAAAATATCTAGTTGTTTAATAAAACAATATACCACGAATGATTTTAATTGTGACGTATGTACAGTATAATGAAACATGTTTTAACATCTTTTTATTATATATAATTATAATATGTTGAACAAAATCGTGATTACAAAATATGTACGGTATTCATGTGACTACAGGGGCGGCGGAACGTTTTTGAATTGGGTGGGGAGGGGGCGGGTGGACGATGTTAAATTTTTAAATTCTGCTCGGCTACACCAGCCCGCTTAGAATTTGATGAGCAAAAAAAAGTTGTTGCCTCTAATTTCCCTCAAATTTTGTACTTTCCTTGTCTCTGAAGGTTAAAGCCCACAATATTCATATTTACCATAGTTTTTTAGTTGTGAAATGTGAATTTTGTTTCTGGACTGTCATTACAGGAGGGACCGTCCCCCCTGAGTTATCACTGGGGGGGGGGGGAACGCGTCCTCCATTCCGCCCTCTTCCGCCGCCCATGTCTGACTATATTATTCAATATTCTATTATAGATTAATTTAAAACAACCAAGCAATGTGATTTACAAAAAAAATAAGAAAATCAATGGTTAAAAACTTAAGGTTAAATCCGACTATAGTATCAATCAAATCAAAATACTTTGAAAAAAATCACATGTGGATTAACTACAAACACAGATTTCCTTGTCTGTTATATTTATATAGGCCTATATATACAAATGATATGAATAAAATGATCAATATGATATTTGATGATTTAACAATTATACACGGTATGAATATAATAGCAGATAGACTGATAATTACTGTAGTTAACTGTACAATGTATAAAAACTAATAAAAAATAAGATTATTTTATTAAATTGTACACTATTTATACCAGGGAACAGTTAAAACAGTAAAATAAATTTAACTGTTCTTTGATTTCTACGATCTCACAAAGACAGGCTAACCAACAATCTATGATACTACTGATCACACTGACCGTTCCATTAGTTTGAGCCTTTAAGTAATTTCGTGTCATTTTTCGATAAAAAAATAAAAATTGAAAGCTGAACATCACGTGAACAAACATTGGGCCGTATAGGAATTGACAAACCCCAAACCAGTATCCTGGATCTACCCCTAAGTGGACATGTCATTTTGTGGACAACTTGCGTGAATTCCACAATCGAATACTAGGTTCACGCGACAAAATAAAACAAGCAAAAATGGGCAGCTGTATTCTAATGTCGAATTGACTTGTTAACATTCTAGATTAAATACGTATTATTATATGGTAAAATATTTATAACTTTCTTTTATATATATTTATCTATGCAGCTAATTAATGTATTGATATAATTAAATTCAATTATTGAATTAAATTTAACATTTCATAATAAAAATACGCAAGCAAAAACAATAAGCCCTTTAGCTTCTCTATATACTCGTTGGTTGTTTGTTACTATTAAAAAAATATATTGCCTGGTCCATTCTATAGACAAAGAAAAGTGCGCCGCTATCGTTTAGTTCGTTTTCGTTTTGAATAATTTATTAAAAATTAAATATACAAGTAGGTTTATAACATGGACATAGTGCCTCAAAATTGACAAGTAAAAATAAAAAAAACGAACAATATTTGTAAAAACAGTTGTTGATTTTTAGTATATACTGTTTGTGTATACTGCCCTCTATATGGCGGTATACACTAATGATCCAAGGATTCATACCGATCGAGTAATGTTGACATGTATCAAAAATCATATGTTAAAAACATTTATTTGAATAAATAGCGAATTGGTCCATGTCTTGTAATTTTTGTTTTCAACATTTGACTAGAGAACACGTTGCGGCTAAGAGCCGTTTTTTTTTGTCATGCTCAGTTCTACTTTGTTTCGACCATAGATTTATTATTACGGCTAGATGGTGAACGTCCACAGAATAGATAGCCCAAAGTTCAATCTTATGGAAGCGCTACTATTTCGGGTTCCAACCAATCAAATCATGTTACGTTCTAAGGCTGTTGCTATGTCGAAATTGCACACGCGCAATCTTTAATAGAAGTTTTTAATTTATCAATAATATGTAAGTAAATTTAATCCAAATCTAAAAAAATTGACAACATAAAATATGTGTGACATATGTAAATAATTTGTATAACAAAATAATGTTGAAAATAAAATAATAGTAAAAAAAGTATGATTATTTAACTTACATGATTGTGACGGAGGCTGAGAAATCAAAATAGTAGGCGCCTACATCGACTGCCATTTTTACAGTGTTAAGATAACCATCTAGCCGTAATAATAAATCTATGGTTTCGACGACAGTGGCACAAGTCGTGAAAATGGTCTACAGAGGGCTCTATAAAAAATCTTACAGTGGTTTGACTACAATCAGACAAAACCCTTCTTCGAATTGTATGTCATTATTACAACTCTATTATATAGGCATACTGATATTTATTTTTAAATTGAGATTTAGTAGTATGTAGGCGGTTCTGAGTCTTGCTTGCATACGCAATAGATACCGACCAATAGAACCACCATGAACAATCCAAACACACCGAGAAGTGCCACCCAGTACCATTCTAGAACCGGATCAGATTCTGTAAGATATAAAAAAATCGGCACACATAGTATATATACAAGCAATAACGGCGATCCGTTTATTGATATTACAAATAATAATTTTCAGATGCATTTCAAGCATTTCTATTTCACATGTTCGTTGGTCGGTCCCATCACAATTTCACAAGATATTTTTCTGATTTTGGTTTGTAATATTGATATAAAAATATGCAATCTTTGGGCACTGTTTGTCGATGACCGCATTGTTCGGTCGAGTATCTTATATGATTGTTTTTATCCTTTTGCTTTTAACTTCATTTCACCAAAATCGTAAACTAGGATTTATGTTTTATGACAAAATCTACCACTTTCACTCAGAAAAAAAGTTGTCTAACCTATTGTATTATACCAGTCTTGGTGTATTCAGCAGAAACATGGGAAACTAAAGGACAATATAACAGAGATTGAAAATAATAGAAAGAGCAATGGAACGTACTGTAATATGAATCACAAGAATGGAGACAGAACGTCACAAGTGACATGGGCAGCAGGAGAGGGGGATGGGTGGGACGTTCCCCAGTGGTAACTCGGGGGCAGTCCCCCTGAAATTCACTTCAACTACAAAATCTGAAAGACCGACTTTTATTTTGTTGCTATGATTGTCACTCTGGGTACCCGAGTAAACAGAGATAGTGACAGAAATGGAAATGGAACGTGCATTGATGGGAATCACGAGATACACAGTCAGAATTAAAGATATAAGAAAGGTAATGCAAGAAATAAGATAGAAGAAATGTGAACTACCAAGAGATTGAAACAGACAAAGTAAAAGAAATAGAACCAACAAGAAATAAGAAGGAAAAAGTGTGAAACTACCTAGAGAATGGAACAGAGATTGGAATTGACAGAAAATTCAACGGAATATACAATAATCAAGAAATGAACATGTGAAAAGGGAAACTGTAGTAAACATAATATAATAGACCTATAAGAAAAAAAGAAGAGAAAATGTAGATGACCAAGTCACACAACAAGAATGACTGATATTAGTGAAGTTACACTAACACTAATAAATGGCAATTAGAATGATTCCAGATATCACGATGACGCATAACCCATGTCTATGTTCATTAATATAAATGGCTTTACCTATGTTGAGGCCTAAAGGAAAACAAATAATGTGTGGCCCATAGCATATTTATAAACATCTGGGTCAGTCGTTGTTTCTTTAGAAGACACTTTTTTTTTTATATATATATAGTCTGAATTCAATTTTATTCAATTACCTTAGTTTAATTTCGGTATTATGTATTCTGGGAAAATTTCTATAGCTCCTTAGGTTGATCGATGGCAACACAGGAATTTTCTAGATATAAAATAAACCTGGAGAATAAACGTAAGGTTAACTTACCCTCAGACACGGCATCTGAACATGTTTCACCCTTATACCCATCCTGGCAACTACAGAAGAACTCACTATCCGATGATATACATATGGCTTGGTTTAAACATTGATTGTCATAACAAAAATCTGAAAAAATCAGAAAATATATCCTTGTCGTAACTCAACTCAAGTTGTCTAGAGTTACCCTATGTGTATTTAGCATTTAGCATCTTTATTTGTTTGTTTGTGTTTGTCTGTTTGTTTGTTTATTTTATTTTACTTACATACTGACTTACATACTTACATACCTTACTTACCCTACTATTTATTTACTTGCTTGCTTGCTCGCTTGCTTGTTTACTTACAGTAAATATAAAACAGGTACTTACATTAAAATCTTTAGAAATAAATCTAACAAAATAGGCCTCAAGCAATAAAGATAGTATACCAATTATTATCTATTTTAAATTTTTTTACATAATCACTATATTATTATGATATTATTATACAGTTACAATAATATTTATATTTTGTATATTTTTTATTAAATTATTATGTATCAGTAAATTGTAGATATCTAGGCATATCAAGAATTCCACCGTTGTATTTCATGTTCGATTTTCGCTTACGGCAAGGAGGGAGCATACCCCTGTGCAAAGACGATTTTAGAAGCCCCTGACCAAAGGAGATGACATGATTTTCACACCTTCAGTGCTGCAAGCGAAAGGAGTTGCATTTTTGTCTCTAAAGCTAAATCATAGAATACTTAATTATTACCCAAGATAATACGTAGAGCTCTTTTTTGAACAGCTTCAATTTTACATGATACTTTTTTGTATCTCAAAGAAGATTCCTTATACTAATAGAGGCTTATCCAAGGTTTCAGGAAGATAATTGGAATTTTGAAAACTCAGATGGCAATTTGATTCTTCCGTACAGATTTTATACTGGGAGTAAGTTAGGTTGTGAAAGTAAGCCAGGAACATTGTTATACTAACTGTTCCCTGGTTTAGACAACCTTTTTTATTAACAATGTTTACTTATACACAGTGGAGTAACAAGTGGGCTTTCAAGGTTGTCAAGCACGGTCTTCGGAAGTTTACAAGAAACAAGTCACTGTAATGACATTACATATGACATTGAAGTCACTTTAGGGAAGAAAAGACGTTTATTGAAGCATAATATCTTGTTAAAATCAAACCAAGAATTTATATTGTGTGGACTGTTATCCATCAGAAGCACCCTTCCCCACCTTTCCCACAATTGTATATTCGCTCTGATAGGCCCCCTTTAAAAACAGTGTCTGGGTTTTCTTTTATTGACATTGGAAACAGATGTTTCTAGCCAACTTAGGTATCTTTACTTACCTACTAATTCACACGTTAATCCTCTATACCCGTCCGGGCATTCACAAATAAAGCCAGTCTGTTGGTTCTTACATGTCCCACCTTCCATACATGGCGAAGAAGCACAACTACCACCTGAGAATAAAGTTAATGTGCATTATTATTATAGTTGTTTTAAACACTAAAATTGTACATTTATTAAACTTGTGATAATACTCAGTATTGGCCATTTAATTTCAAATGCATTCAAATACTTTTATATTTCGTTGTTGATCGGTAGTAGCCAACTTTACGTTTAACATCCTATGTTATTGTGGTTTGACAGCGCCATCAGTTTTTTTTAATGATTTTTGTTGTAAATTAAGAGACTTGTGAAAGACAATGTACATTACTACAGACCATTGGTCATGACAAAGAATGAAAGCGTCATAAGTATATCGTCTGTGGTTAGTTTTGCCTTTGGGTCTAAATAATATCTGAATGGCGGGTAAACCGAACAAACCGTTTTATCGGCGCCACGTATTCCAGTTAGAGCACTAAACCGGTTAGCCAATGAGTGTTGTAATTTCTCAGGCAATTTGCCAACCAAGAGCGTCTGGTGACCTAACCTGACATCAGATTTTTTGTTGTGACACACTCACATTTACTGCAGTTTTTTAAAATGGACAACTACGGTGTCTACACGGTGACAAACACGGTAAAAACACAGACACACTGGATACGCATACGGAGACAACACTGACATCAAGGAAAGACACGGTAGCTACTGGATGCTTTTACGGTCTTTACAGAGATTGTGCGTTGTCTACTGGACATATCAGACTGTGAATGACTGACGGGTGACTTTGCTTATAGGCACTCGTTTACCTTCTCGGTCGACATTTGTTAGCGTCAATTATGGCAACCACGCCTGAAGATCACCATTAAGGTAAGACTTGTTGCATAAATTCTTGATTAGCAGCAACGGCATGGCATAAAACATCTCTTTTTGCTAATTCCTTTTGATTTTTTCCGCTCCTTCTTTGAGGTTATCACCGCACGTCAGATGGCAGAGGCAGATTCAGCAGAGCTGGATAGAGGGAACACGATGATAGAGGGGGTTCGGTGCCAAATTTCGTGTTGTTTTTAGGGGTCTAGGGTTCAGTTATTTGAGAGGTATCTGATAGGCAACAAACAATCAGTTCAAATAATATTCGTCCAAGTCAAAAAGGTGAGCGGGAGCTGGGACAAGTGGGCACACCCTTGGATCCGCGACTGGTTCCGATATCTTCAAAAGATACGTATATCTGTATTCGTCTCATGCCAATACACACTCGACTATTCATTCATATAGGCAAAAGATATGGACCTTCAACCCCGGATAAAACCAGTGTCACAGGACATCCAGGAGTCTACAAGGAGCATCCCGGATGTATTCGGCGACTTCACGGAAGTACCGTACACGGTGCCTTAGGATGGGCACGGATCGTTTTAATCTATGAATGGGATGAAAAAAACACGAAGCTTAATCATTTTTACATGCCGGCCATGCCGTGCCATGCAAAAATATTAAGCTTGCATTTTTGCATACCAGTACGCCAAGGATAACTCAATGTTATGTGCTGAGCGAGAGTAGACGTGCATTGGATGAGCTTAATTCTCCAGCTAAAACCTTAATATGAGCCGTTCTACAACTAGAAAGAAATCACAGCAAACTAAAGAAGGATCTGAAGGTGAGGAAATAGACATTCTGGCAGATATTAACGCTAAATTATCTACTCTTGACCATATCAGCTCTAAGCTTGACAAAATATGTGACCGGCTTGATACCATCGAGTCGCGCTGCGATCGTATTGAAGGAAATCAACACGACTCAGCGAACAAAGTATCGGCTCTGGAAGAAAGGTGCAATCGCACTCATCTCAATTAATCAACATGGCAAATAAGATTGATGATCTTGAAAACAGATCAAGAAGGAATAACATCATTATTAATGGAATACCTGAAAATGACGAATCAGATAAAGATATGAACACTTTTGTGATTTTTTTTAGCAGATTTTATGAATATTAATGATGTCGAGATTCAGCGAGCCCATCGTGACCCATCAAATTCCAAACAACCAAGACCCATTTTTGTGAAGCTACTGCGATGGTCTGATCGTCAAAAAATCATGTTTTCTACAAAAAATGTTGTTCATAAATTATACAATGGAAAAGTCATTCGTATAACTGATGATGTTTCAACTAGAGTCCGTCAGGAAAGAGAGGAATTAAAGCCTAAGCTATTGGAACTGAGAAAAAATGAATACTTTGCCATTATGCTGTGGAGTGTACCAGCAATGATCAAATAGGGATCAGAATCTCAACCACGATGGAAAGTATTTAGCTTAACAGGGGCGTCGCCAGCTTTTTTTCAAGGGGGGGGGGGTGCGTTTATGAAAATGGTTCCTTTGATGGCGTTAAACGG
>JAOTQE010136749.1:0-11847 GCA_025631205.1 Nesometra sesokonis
GCGCGTCAACTGCGCGTTCGTTACTCCTTATTTTGTAGCGGGCGCAATTCCATAGCATTACGCACTAGAATAGGCCATCGCGCTATCTTTACATTATAAGATCTTTGCTCATACTTAAAAATTAGGATGCCATCATTCAGTGTATTCCTAGAATGATTTTTTTCCTGTATATAATATATAAATATTGTGCAATAAACCTCTGTTTTCTTACATTATCTTAAAAAAAAAACATGTTAGTATAAAAATTTGTGTATTGTGTATTATTTTAAGGCCAATGCATTAGCCAATTTAACCAAACTGGATGTTAGAAATCTCATGTTTTACATACCTGCTTTTGGTCAAGTACCATTTTTAAAACAGAGGTTCCACTGTATGTAGCAGATACATGACAGTTGAAAACTTAGAATTAGAATTAAAAAGTACAGACAACTCTCCCAGAAGGACCACCATTTGAATCATTCACCTTGTTTTGGTTTTCCGGACAGTTTGGTTTAGACAGTCAAGATTACTTATCTCTCAAAATAGACTACCCTTCGGACAATCCACTTTTTTCGGTATTCTGGACAGTTCGGTTTAGGGAGAGCCAAGTTTACTCATCTCTAAAAACAGACTATACTTTGGAATATCCATTTTGTTTGGTATTCCAGATAGTTCGATTTAGAGAGAGGTAAGTTTACCTATATTTACATTAATATATGAGGCATGACACAGCAAAACCACCAAGTTGTAGGAAAATTGAAAATTGAGTTATTGTTAAATTATGCTACATTATGCTTTTCGCAAGCTTGAAAATGAGGGGTCAATTATTATAACTGAAGTTATTGGGCAAAATATACACAAATTTGCCTTTGTACTTGTTTATATTGCCTGTTTTTTATTAGCTTATTTCTCAATAACTTCCTATGCGACAACTTGGTGGTAAAACCATGATTTGCCTGAAAAATGATTGATCTGAAATAACCTGCTCATTTTAAAAAAATATATATATTAAGGCTATGCAATAGAAATGGGGATATTAAATACAATTTACCCCTCAATTTTGCAACAATATATGCCGAAATTAACAAAAGCTGACGAAATAGCTACAAGCCACTAAAATGTTGATCATTTTTCAGTGTAAAAAGCTTATCATCAGTACAATTGTGGCTTGTGTTCTAAATCCTTACTTCCGGGCGTTTTTTGCGGGCACCACAAATAGAAATTTTCTGCTTTCCAAGAAGAAGGCTGTTATACATATTGGACAATAGATATGCGCCCTCGTCTCAGTTCATATTGTTCATAGTTTTGCGTATCCAAATGGATTCTTTAATTTTCATTTCCAAATATGAAAATGCTTTTTTTACTAATTTCCCGGATTTCCAATTTGAAAAATGGTTGTTTTTATTCACATGGTCTGATTTGTTTACAGTAGATAAGGATGACATTCTGGTAGATCGCGTGCGTACTATAGACATTGCATTTTTGTACATATTTTTTGTGTTCGTTTAGTCTCAAAACACAAGCCACAATCGTACTGATGGTGATAGTAAATGAAACATGTTTACAAAGTAAGCGATTTTTTTTGGTTTACTTAAAAAAACTCTTGCATATAAGTGACAGTAATCTATAAGTTAAGGTCCGGTTTAGAGGGTCGGTCGGTTTTGAGAGAGTTGGCTGGCTACTAGTTTATCCACGAAGTTATACAATACATGCAAACTAAGTTAAAATTCAATAATAGAATAAAAACATCAACTCAGACTATCTTTCCATAACCCATCTGTTTCTAAAACACTGAGAACAAAGGAAGTCATGTTCCTCTTGTCCATAGAATACGCAGCCTGGCGTCCTACACTCTCGTAATCCTAACGGACCAGACGTAACGCTCTTGTACCCTGGGTTACTACGCAGTCTATCGGTTCTGCCAGTTCGGTTATCAAAGTTTCTCGGTAGGCCTTTGCCTGGCTGACCTTTGAACTGTACTTGGTCAAATACCTGAGGATTTAGATCATCTTGCATATGTTGCCTGTTAAAATGTGGCGGTGGACGTGGGTTTGACCGTCCGTCATAACGTGTATTTACAGGGTTCCGTGCTGGTATCGGTCGGTCAAAAGACGGACGATTGTGCTGTCTATGCTGTCCATCGTTATATGAACGTGTAGAGTTCAACGCTGCTAAGTATTTCTCTACTTTTGAATACCTGTTGTAACCACCTCGCATTATTTGATTTTGCTGTCCTTTCATAACCGCATTTTGCGCTGGAACTATAGGGCTGTTTTTCCTTCTATCAATTGGTGGTGTTACAATGCCACCATTTACCTGTCGTTTTTCACGTGCTTGTATCTTGGCACGTTCACGATCTCGCTGTTGTTTTTGTAACAATTCATCTTCCATTCTACGAGTATGTTCTTCTAAATAGCGCTCTTGCGCCCTCTTTAAATAGTTTAGTATCATCTTTTGCTGCATATCTGTGCGTTTATCGTTCAATTTAGCAGCAACGATGATTGTTTTATCATCGAGATCAGGGACCATTACTTGATCAATATGTTGAGATTCTACCTGTTGGCCATCGTTTGAGGGAGTTTCATGTACAGCTTTCTTTTTTGGCTTGATATCAAACAAGTTCAACTGTCTTAATCGCTTTCCTAGCCCCCTCTTATCTCTCCCCTTTTTAACTTTAGCATACAGTGGCGTTTCAGCACTGTTACTTGAATTTTCATCAGAGTTAGTTCTTCGTAATCCGCTATCATCATCAACATCCGAAGCACCGTTTAAACTTGGATGTCCGGCTATTCCAGGGATCGGTACTCGTATCAGGTCTAGGTACCGGTGAAGGATATCAAGTTTTTCCGAGTCCGATAATGAGAAGCGTTTTGATTGGTAGTTGTTGGCGTTCTCATCTTTAGTCCATTGGTAATTTGGTCCAGGATCAATGCTGAAGTGAATAGGTAATAATTTATGATCACAATCTGTCACAGGAATAGCAACTGCAAAAAAAACATAACAAGAGATTAAGACAAAGTATATGCAGTCCTATACTCAATAGTGAATGACAACATGTGATAGGGTGGCCAGTGTTATTCCATGTTATTATTTACCATATCACATGAAAGGTATCAATAAGTTGACTAAAAAAAGAATTAGGAATATAAAGTAATTTTGATTTTGAAAATGATCTATTGTCATTCAATAGTTTTGAAATTATTTGCTTTATTAACTAAACAATTTTAAATCCCATATCCACTTTCAAGTAATGTAACATAATAGAATAATTTGTGACTTGCAAACTATTGTTAAATGTTACCAAAATTAGTTGGTGCTTCACTGGTCTGGCTAAAGCCACACAGGCTTATCTTGGTAGCCCTTTGACGGTCTCTTTGGATCTTTAACCTCTGATGATTAATGCCAAATTATATAAAAACATATTTAGGTCTAGGCCTACATATATTTTTAACAACAATTTTTTTAATTTAAAATTGTCATAGAATATTAAGATGATCTGTATAATTTTTTTTTTTTTTTTTTTTTTTTATAAATTGCTACAATGCATATATTTCAATGTGTACAGATTATCATCCGTATTAACATTTTTCATATATTCTACCATTTAAAAATGAAGTCATCTAAGCAATAGCCATTTAGATTAGACTCGGATGGACATCTTGGAGGGGGTCTTCTGATCACCCCCTCCTCTTTCAGCTTTGTACGAAGTATTGTAAACACCATAATTGTACATGCATGATACAGTGAAGACTGCTAACTGGAGCAAATAGTGGTGAAACAAGGGAAATGACAATTTTTTGGCTTGTTAAATTAAAAACTGGGGACACACCGATTCCAATCGGGGGTTTAAATTACCTGAAACCCCTCTTCATGAATTTCTGTATCCACCACTGGTAACTACAGGTGAGAAAGGTCTCAATCCTGGTCCAAATATAATGGCTAGAGGTGTCCTGTATACCTTACCACAACCAAATAACTCATCTTAAATGGCACTCCTTCCAAAACCTACCAAAATTTCTTTGGAAATTTACCTGTTCATTATTTCTAAAATAATAAACATGTTCAGTTACCTACATACTTTTTAAATTTTATTCTCGAGTAGAACAACAATAATAACTATCTTACTCTTTCAGGCTTATTCATCCACTTTATTTTTTAGGATCTGCCCAGAAAATCAAATTCTATACTTATTTTGCATTTTTTTAATGCTTTGAAGCAATATAATGACATAAACATGACCGATCAGTATTACTCTTATGAATTTGAATACAAAATAATAACATCTAGAATTTGTTTTAATTTTTTGACGACAACACAGAATTTTGGAAGAAATGTGCCTTTAAATCTAGTAGATGTTTCAAATTATAGAATGCCAGTAACCCATAAAAAAATGAATGGAGGACAAACCTGGTAAGTTTGCTTCTTGAAGTCTCCTGTCACTATGGTTAGCTTCTCTGTCAATCTCCATTGGAACCAATGCAGAAAAATGTGCAGCATCATATGTCAGAACCAATGGGGTTCGATGACACTCAGAATCGGTAGACTCCAGAGGGAGGTAGATGCCGCCAAATGGTATCGGAGCAAATGCTTCTCCTTTTGCATTCCTAAGAACTGTATCTGCTACAATGATGATTGGTCGCTTTATAACATGTGCGAGAACAAACACGTGGAACTCTTCTAAACTCTCATATACCTCTTCAAACTCATCAAATTTGGAAGCTTCAATGTCCTCAGCTAATGATGATAAACCACTTAATGGTAGAGAAGCAAAAAGAAGAATATTATCATAAATTTATCTCGAAACGTTCTAAGTGTGAGGTCTCACCACAAAATGAGTTGCATCATAGGTGAGATAAAAGTGAGATAATCACTAAAATAGGTCTGAAGTCAAAACTTTTGGAGTTTTTTTTATCAATTTTGAATACTATGGTACTTACATTTTATTATAAAATGCCTTTTAAGTCATTTTCATCCAGGAAAGTGCCTTTAATGCAGGTTTTCTAAGATTGGTAGTCTTTTGTTTATTTATTTTTAAATTATTTTATAGGCGTACATGTACTTTCTAACCTAATGAATGTTATTTAAAGTGTAGATTACCGCTTATATTATGCTCTATAAGAAGGTACCAATAACTCAATTTTGGATTTTCCTACCTTGAGACTCAATTTGTGGTTATACCACACATGCTTTTTTCTATTAATAAATCAATAAAAATTAAAATAAAAATTATAAACATCAGTATTAGTATTAGTATCTTGGTGTAGGTGAAGAGATAAGTAAATTCTTATTTTCTTTCTTTTTGGCTGAGAGATGAAAACAAATGTTGTAAAAGCTTGAAACTCATACTAGTTCATTGTTTTAATTATAATCTACTTTAAGAAAAGTTTAGCCCCATTTAATTAGTTTCAATGCCATTTGAATGTTTTACCTGCAAATTTTGTCATTTTTGTATTGTACATATGTATGTTTACTGTATGGTGTTTTTTATAAGTTTATGCTTATAACTCAAAAAGCTACAGAGCCAGAAATTCTTTGTAATTGTATGAAGACAAATACAACTTCTTGAATCTTGTTTACGCTGACGGGCAAGACACGTTATCCATATTGCCTTTGTCTACCAGGAGTATAAATGGGCACCGGGTAAGAGGTTCACAATATCATTTGACCTGATTACAGCATCCTTATTATAGAATGCATGTTTCAAAGGGGTTTGTTTCAATTACTAGAATTAAAATTATCTTTAAAGGCCTTGGCATTAATGGCCTATTACTGAAGGCCTTATCTCACCAACAGAGACGCCTCTGTGACTCCTTTAACTTGCAGTAGCGGAGACACCTCTAACATAAAAATGGCTTGAGCTCTCACCAAGGAGAAATTTCAGCGACGTCTCCGAGATAAGTTAATAAATACTTTGACAGACATTTGTGGGATGTTGCTACACAGTCTCCAAATAGTTGCTGGGACATCTCCTAGACTTTCCTTAATTGCAGCAAGTCTCCGAGATATTTCAGGCAGTTGTGGTGCTTCTGTGCAGTTGCAGCATCTTAAACTGATAATTAACCCTGGTCTCTGCAAGGATACTGAGATGTCACTGTGACATCTCATCTCTACAACTGATGGAGAAATCTTAGATCGTTGTGGAGACTGCAATCTCAAACAAAAAGTAAGCATGATTTATTTCCTTGCAAACTTCCCGGAGACTACAAAATTTTCAGGAGATGTCATGTAGATATCTCTGCAACTAGCTAAATCTGGAGCTTGTGACGTAGTCATGACCTAGTTTCAAGCCCGGGGAGATACCCTCTTTACTTTTATTAAAAAAAGATCAATTATTTAAAATTGTAAACAGAGTAGCTAACTTACCCTCCCCCTACTACCCGTGAGGGTGGTGGTTGGTAATCCTTGTTTGAGTTTCGAGGCTTAGCTGATGCTAATTTCAACAAATGACACCATTCTTCCTCCCACTCTTCTTCCGAAAATACCAAACCAGACTAAATAAGAATAACATAATGGATTTGATGAACAAACCATGTCAAAAAATGTGTGATCACTGATTATTTTGAAATGTGCCAACATATACTTCCTTTTGTCGGTCATTTTTTTACAGTAATCAACAATTATTTGTAAAGAGAAAATTGATTATCTTTTGTTACATATTCTAATATCAAATCATAAAAATATAATTATGACAGACTACAATTTTTTCTCAAATAACTTTGCAAATTTGTCATATACTGTAATTAATGTATGAGAAGCAATAGATTTCTGTGTTAAGAATGTAATTTGAGAGTTGCATTTAGATCACTCAACTGAACTGGTGGTAGTTGATGGGCGGCATTGAAATTAGGCTGAATGATTTTGATGAAATTGTTTAGGGTGGGAAGACTCTGCCCTCTTCAACATGGCATAATTACATTCCCCCATAAGCCATATTGCAGTACACTATTTTTTTAACTATGTAGATATGTTTTATGTTTTTATGTTTTGTTATAAATTGCTTGGTAACTATATTGTTATATTGTCACTCTCAAAATTTGATGTACACTTAAAAGTAGCATAAATCAAAATGCCAACTTAGTGTCAATGGCTACCAGATGTCTCCATGTAGACGGTTACTTGAACCAGCCAATCAACCATTTGGGAATGAGGAAGGACTGTCTCTCAGGACACTGCTTAATCAACATCAAAAGAAACCCACTAGAAATAAGTCTAGATTTTTGTGGGTTATCCTTATTGTATCACACACCGTATGAATCAAATCAAAACATTTCATACCTCTTTATTCGTTTGCATTTGCTGCCATCTCCACCTTCTTTTTAACTTTTGCATAAACCGTGATTCCTGGTTGTCAGTCAGTGCTTTGTACAGAGATTTCCTCAATGTTAACAGCCTATCATGGAAGCCCCACATACCTAAAAGAAATATGAATTTTTTCACTTAATTTATTTCTTATCATATTTAAATCTTTACAAAACATAAATTGTTTCTCGTACTCTCAGATCTACTTCCAATCACACTATTCTTTATATTCTACCATGCCATTTGAAGACCTGTGGTAAAAGGACCATCATGATTGCTGGCCCTAAGCTTTGGAATAGTCTTTCTGTTACTGTCTACGAGTCTCCTTTGCTGTCTATTTTCAGAGATTCAAAACCCACTTATTCAGGTCATTCTAACTGTTACCTCTTTGTTTATTTTTTCTAAGACATTTCCATAAACTCATAGAGCCTTTGGACACTGTTCTAAACAACAAATAAATTAATTTTATGAGGGTTCTCCAGGGGTTTTGTTAATTTTCACTTAAGGTGGCAAAATTTATTTCACAGCAAAACCCCTGGCGCTCACATAGGTAAATTAACAATGCTTTTATAAATGACATTGGCATACTGGTTGTGATTTGAAACACCTAATTTTGAAGTTAAAATTTTGAAACACATGCTTGCCCCTTGTTTGTGTCCCTAGGCATGGCATCCCTTTAAATTCAATTTTTCATCAAATCTGTAAAAAAAACTACTTTTTCTCCAAGAAATGTTCACTGGATACATTTTTTACACTGGATCATAATGCAGACACATACTATGAATAGAAATATTAAAAGTTCGAACGATTTTCGTCATTTTATAACAAAGTAGACACAAATAAACGTTTGTCGGTGAAATCATGATAAAACAATAAAAACAATAGAGGCTACATATTCTGGAGAATGCATTGTTTTAATTGAAAATTTGTCAATGTTATAAAAACAGGGCAGGTTCAGCAATACCCAAGTACAGTAAAATAACGATTTATCATACCCACAGTAGTACCGGGGGCAGGCCATTTAACAACATTTTTTCCCTGTTGGTATTGGGGAAAGGCAGTGAAATGGTCAATGATAAAATTTAAATTGTGCTGGTCTCCATTCTCCACTCATTATTACGATGTGTCTGTTGTGCAAATTAAAAACGGTAAGGAAAAGAAATAAGAACTTTTTTGTTACCATTTTGATTAGTTCATTGTTGTTATGTTGTAAACCAACTTAAGTCCTGAAGCATGAAACATTGACCAAATCTGATTTATTGTGAGGTTCAATACCTGTAAATTCTAATAAGTACCTACAATAGTAAGCAAACAAAATCAACTCATTTACATTTTAATGTATGGGCCTGTTTCTACTGAAGACCATATAAAAAACGTTTTTTTGGAAACGGTTTTTAATAATTGTTTATAAACAAAGGACGTGTTGCAACTGCATTTGACACAACAAAAAAAAAAAAACGTTTTTCTATGCCGGTGGTAAAACAGTGCAGTTCGTTGCAGCGGAAGCTTGGCTGACCGATTATGGATAAGCTAACTTGTGCATGCATTTTTTCCACTATGAAAACTTTTCAAAACCGATAAAAATTGTCAAACTCCTCAGATAAATATTGCACGTATATGTTGTTGTAGGCCTATGTTAGGTTTACTCAGTGGTACGACCGGTCAAGGTACGACTCTACGACGAACGGCATGACGAAACTTAGAAATGTTGTCCAATTATTTTTTTTTTCACAAGAATAGTTCACCTTATATAAAATAGAAAATTACTTGGCAAATTACAATGAAAAAATATCCGCTATCTACAAAATTTAGTCCTAAATTAGACCCTTGAGTCTACTAAATTTCGGCAAAAAAGTAAAAATTGGCGTCCTCCTCCTGATTCTTTTCTAAGAATTACTTTTTTTGGGTAATTAAGCGATAAATAAGACAATGTTAAACAATGTTTATATAAAATTATTACTGTCAATAAATTATTATCCAAATTATTTTAGAGTGTTAATGAATGTTTATGTTAAATATTAAAAAGTATAATTTTACAGAATTTGACGAATTAATTATACCATGTGACAGGCCCACTTTACTTCCGCATTGCCGATCGCAAGCCTGCATTCTGCTTCTGAATAGAATTTTCGCTCAAATGAAGAGACAAGCCAACTTCATTTTTTTGCAAACCAGCTAGTAATATGGAATTGTGGAATTGGATAAAAACATGGCGGAAGGCAAGACCCTTCTTTATGAAAAGTTTTGTAATGGTGTCTGTCCAAACTTTTAAGCAATAACTGTAGGCAGTGAATAAAAATACGGCATTGTCTAACGTGTGTGGCCTACTACTGTCAAAATATTCAAGCATATTCGCCATGTTTGTTTTGTTGACATTCCATCGAGTGAGGTCAAATTGAGACCGGGATTGCGTTGCAGCTAAAAACTGCTGCACAAAAAACGGTTTTTCCCATTAAAAAACGTTTTCTTCTTCTTTGCACACGGAATGGTTTTGGAACCGTTTTTTTGATCGGAATAAAAACGGTTTTTTTTTTAGTGTTGCCATTTCTGCTGGTAAAAATAAAAACGTTTTTAAAAAAACCGTTTTAAAAAACGATTTTCCTTACAAGCAAAAACAGGCCCTATGTTATAAATGTTGAAAACGACCCCAATTATTGTCAATCGTTGTTTTTTCATGGTCTTACTGTGTATCATGTTTATGATAGGAAAACATGCATTATAAACCAAAAAACTTACCAAGAGATGCAGCATGTAGAAGACAGTTGCCATCGCCTGTGGTAGCCATCGGCCACAACACCTGCAGAATACTCAACCACCAATTTAGACGTTCTACAAAAATATAAATTAATCTTTGAAAAATAATAACCAGACAGTCACAGTGCTCACGAACAAACCCCTTTATAAAATATTACAATAGATCATTATTATTACAGACTTTTCTATACAAACTGGCATTGTTACAAGATTAAAACTGAAAACGCTGTGTAAAATTAACCACATAATTGTACTAGACATGTAATAAATATTGTAATTATGGCAGATCTAAGCTAATGAGGGATAACATTTTTGCAAAGATAGTTTCCACAATTAGGTAGAAACATGAAATTTGTCAAATTCTTACATCTTTTTTATTCAAAACAGTTTAAACATTAAACTTTCATACTACATCAAATTCCAGATTACATGATCAATAAATGTTCAAAAACTGGAATTTAAAATGATACTGTTCAATCATGATATACTGATAAACAATTTTCAAATGCATTTTTTCGAAACTTGCATTCCAAATATTCAAACTTTGACTGTTCATAACTTCTGAAGAAAATATTATATGAAACTGATTTGTTTTTCATATTAAAGATAATAACGTGTACATAGTTTATACAGAACTAAATTTTCCATTTTCCGATTTATCCCTCCTTTCGCTTGGCTCTGCCACAATTAATAGTTTAATTGAAACTTCTTCATTCCTCTAGTAAAAATCTTCTGTCTGTCTGTTCCTAAAGCAAACTTTAAAACAATTGTAAACAGATCTGTTCTTACCATTTTGCTACGACTCTTTGGGATTCTTTACTATCTTCACTTTCCACTAATTTATCTATTTTAAAATCTAACTGAGACATCACATACACAAAAAACACAAATTGTAGGAAAACTGAAAATTGGATTATTGTTAAAAAACATATTATACTTTTTGCAAGCATTAAAATGAGAGGTCAATTATCAAAAATCTAAAATTGAAGTTATTGGACAAAATATACACAAGTTTCCTTTGTATTTGTTTATATTATTTCCTGTTGTTTATTTGCTTATTTCTCAATAACTTTCTGTGCGAAAACTTGGTGGTTTTGTCATGACTAGCCTCAATTGAAAAACATCTCTTTAAGAAAAAACTGTTGTTTAAGTTATTGAATTTACACTATGTAAATGTCTATGCCTATTTTTGAGAGATTCCAAAAAATATTGTACTCTCTGTGGCAAAATATTGAGTCGAAGACGTGTTCAATATTTTGCCACGGCTCAAATAATATTTTTCGGTATCCCCCTCAAAGGCATTCAATATTATATAATTCTGCTGTTTTGACCGGTTGAATATTATATAGTATCCACCTGTGCGTATTGGGATATTAGCCAATGACGTCACTCCGCCAAACGAGAGAATTGTTTATTAAAACTCGGCCTTCCGTACAGTTGACTACCTACTGTTGATTATGAAGAATTATTAATTAATAAAGAAACCTACAAGAGTTGCTGTTAATGATTTTTACGAGAGGACATGGTATGTAATTTTGAAGGCGTGGGCCAGCTAGTAGCTAGGCCTTGGTCGCTGGCGCGGCAGGTTTAGGCCCTAGGCTAGGACTAGACTTAGACTTGCTCCAAGTCTGCTCCAAGTCTGTATATTATATTTATTGTAAGTTTTAATGAAGTGCGCTACCAACGGATGATAAAGTTTTAGTGGTGTGAAGCTGGTCGTCAATATACAGACTTATAAAATAGTGAATGATCGTGGGTTGAGAATGGAAAATACCAGGCAACATGACGTAATGATTAACGTTCCGTATTTGGCTA
>JAOTQE010136760.1:0-23487 GCA_025631205.1 Nesometra sesokonis
CGATCTATTATTTTTAAATATTGTATAATTAATTTTTTTTTAAATAAAAAAAAACTATTGGTAATTTTATTTTATTATTTTTTTTATCTCATGTAAGTAAACAATTTATTGGGTGATCCAACATTAGAGTGACTTGCCAGAAATTTAAATTACCATGAGGGGAGGGGGGGGAGGGGGTGCGTGGTGCTGCAGGCATGCCCCTATTACAGTATAGCAAAAACATAGCTGTGCTCCCCTTAATATCAGAAGCCGGTAAAAAATTAAACCTAAAGATAAAAAGTACAGGTAAGATGCACGAAATATTGGGAAATAATGTTTTTATTCTCTGCTTGTCAAAATACAGCTGGAAACCACGCCCACACGGACCTAGAAAAGTACACCCCCTCCCCCACTTTTAATGGATCCGCCCCTGTATACAGTGTAGCACTCTATAAAATTTAGTCTTGGGGCACTCTCCACATTATTACACCAATAATTGGCACAACATCTTTTTTGCTGCATGATATTTAAAGAGCACAAACACGTGGCAAGCTTCAAACTCGAACGCGACCCCTAGATTGGAAGCTCAAATTCTTACCACTGTGCCACATGATTCCTAGCGCATCTCTATAATAATATTTTATTAGTCACTCAATGAGAAAGATATTAATTATTAAATAAATTAATTCTGAATTTTGGTGTAAGACTAAAGCTTAATCAAGACTGTCAAATTTCTTTGAGAAAATAGTTTGATATGCATGGTCATGATGATGTCACACCATGACTATACTAATCAAAAGTTTTTTTTTTTTGCAAAAAATTTGATAGCAGGAGCGGTTTTGTGTGTGTGTGTGTGGGGGGGGGGGGCACAACCGGCGCATGCCCTCCCTATTACCATCAAAAACGTAGTTGCGTCCCCCCCCTTATACTAGGTGTGCCAGGACCTGGAAAAGTGCGCCCCCTCCCCTTTCGGTGGATCCTGAATCTGCCCCTGTATAGTCTGGATTGAGCTTTAGACATTCTTCAGGTGCTCATTGGAGAATGACGACATGATCATTTTTGTTGGCGCGTGCCCTCAAAACGTAGTTGCGCCCCCCCCCCCCATACTAAGTGCGCCAGGTCCAAAATTCACCACAAAATCCTAATATATGGGTTAAAAGAGGGTATCAGAGCACTAAAATGGGGACATAACCTTTTTTTCCCCTTGCTCGTCAAAATAAAACTGGCAACCATGCCCACCCGGACCTGAAAAAATGTGCCCCCCTTCCCTTTCGGTGGACCCTGGATCCGTCCCTGTATAGTCTAAATTGAGCTTTAGATATTCTTCAGGTGCTAATTGGAGAATAGCGACATGACCACTTTTGAAGCAAATATTAAAGGACTTTCAAAATATAGTACTATATCAAAGTTCCCAGTTCAGTATCTTTTTTAAAATTCTGTGCATTATTAAATTTTACGGTTATTTTAAATTACTACTATTTTTGTTAGATTCTATTTATTAAATGTAATTTACTTTATATAAATTACAATTTTTGAAAGAAAACAATATATGTTTTTTGTTCTGTTTTCATTAGAATATAATTGTTTGATTTAACTATTGTCTATTTTTATCAAGTTTATGGACAGTTATTCTCACCCTACACCTTCAAAAATATTTCTACTTATATACAAAAACCTCCAATTGCACTGCTTTGTGGAAATATACCTTTTAACTTATAGGGAAAAAGAAAAATTCAGAAAATATAAAACATTTTAAAAATAGATGTGTATTTAGAATAAGGCTTGCATTGGTTTTTGTGTCAAAGGTTAGACATGCTTAAAAACCATTCCAAGAAATGTTGTTACACCACCTGCTTTTAATATTGTCACACAGATGCAAAATGTCATTACAGCAATTGTTATTTCAACACCAGTTTCATACTGGGACAAATTGTTATTCCAGCAATTGATGTTACACCACCTGTTTACAATGCTGTGTGTTATTCCAACAAATGTATTCAAATCCTCCTTTTTCATTCCAAAACCTCATTGGTTTTTATCTGTCCTTTTTGGCCTATCTGGTCTAGTTGGAACACGAGGGGGAGTTCTCTTTGGTGGAACTTCAGGCTCAATTGTTCCCCCAACTGGAATTTGCACTGACAGCATTCCATTCAAATCCTCATTTGGTGATGAGATATTTGTGTTAATTTCGCAGATATCCTTTAGTGAAGTTTCGCTTCCACTGTAAATCCCGGAATCAACTGGACGAGAAGGTACCGGACACTCGATGGTTGGCGGTAATGAATCACGGGTGATGACAGGCAATTCAGCTGACCTTCTTGCCATGCTTGACACGCTGGTCTTACGTGGCAAAGGAGGTGCCTCGTTAGCCTACAGTAAATAAGACAATGTATATCGATATCATGGTTAATAAATAGTACAAGAACTAAGAGTAAGTAATACCATTTAATAAGTAAGGCCTAAAAAAACAGTTTGAATTGCCTAAAGCACAATTTTATTGAAAATATGGGTCAGTCATAAATTTCTTAGGAGGCTCTTCATGCTGTATTTGCTACAAATTCATTTTTTTATTCCCATAATTTAATTACAGTACTTTATTTGTTCATTATTTACAATGGGTGAGCTCTTCTGTGCTAAAAAGACCATTCTTCCAGAGGAGACAAAGAGAGAAATGCGGAAATAAAAAAAACCAAGCAAAATTATAAACCGGCTAACTGATGCTGATTTTCAAGATCTTGGATCGGTCAGGCGAGTATGGGTAACAAACATTTTTTAAGCAAAATTTTATAGAAATAATGTTACTGATATAAAGTATAACTTAACTTAAAATATACTTGATTTACCATATTAAAATAAAAACATTTAGCTCTTATTAAGTATACGAAGTACAATGTCTGTTACCAAGGAATTATAGACAATTTTTTTCAGTCATTTTAAAACTACTGTTACTTTTAAACAAGGATTTTTTTTTTTATATTGGTAAAAATTCTTAGTAACGGAAGCATGAAAATGAGAAATAACAGATGATATTATTAAGCAAATACTTTATATTCTAGTTACAAGCAGATAGAATACTGAAGAATAAAACAAGCAACACATTAGGCATAATGCATTGGTGGGTCTTGATTGGAAATGGCTTCATTTTAGAAAGCTTTAGTCATTTTGATATATTATTTATAGAAATGTGTACATTACCAGTGATGTTTACAAAGCTTGTATATATAAAACAGTTTTCCAGTGTTTAACAATGCACCCAGCTACCAATTATACATTATAATAGAATCCATGCACTAACAACAAGCCAGCAACATGGTGTCAGAGGTGAGTGCTGTGTCAGTAGTTGCAAACTATCATAGTCAAACCTTACATTATGACATGTTACGACAACATATGCATCATTAAGAAGCTCAACACATGGTTAGAATATAGTCTATGTTAAAAGCATACACATAGGTTAGTAAACAAGCAAGCAACATGGTGTAAAATAATGGTGTCAAACTTCCAATTTACTACACTATAACAGATAGACAGAGACAGACAGACAAGATAAAAGCAATATGCCCTGAGGGGAGGGTATAAAATTAATGCTGTACTGTAGTTTTTCAGTCATTAAATTTCAACGAGGGAAAACATTGTTCTGAAACTGGTCATTAATAGAAATAAGATTTTTGTTTAAATTTCAGTTTATGTTGTATGTGTAGTGCACAGGAGGTTTAACCAATTACATATTACAAAATTTGTGAAAAAGTTAATACAGTATTTAAAGTTAGGTATTACAGTTGGTGAAGTGGTATTCACAAGCAGTAAGTCAAAGCATTGTAGCAAAAAGATGGCACTCCTGGAATTGTTACACATGGTGAACTTGAAGCATTCAAAGCTGTGATTAATCCAATTTAAACATTCCATGAATTCATTGTCATGTTATGTGAAAATATAACAGAAAAAAGAAACAATCTGGCCTATTATGAATCTCTGTTTAGAATAATTTTAAAACATCTAAAATATTAGGCTCATTCTAGACTATCAAATTTTATTTTACAAAAAAACTTTTATATTCCAATATATGGTAATGATGACCATATATGGCTTGGGGATTTTGTACTGATTTTTGGATGATGCCACAGAATTACGAAGATTTCTAATACAGTTAATTTTCTCACAAGCAACATCCCAAACTGGACTTCTTACTAACAGGACATTTTTTGAAGCCCAAATCATAAACCAATGTAAATACATTCCCTGTAGACCGGAATGCATAAAAAACCAGATAAAGTGAATGGTTCAAAGGTGGGTTGGGTTTCGGATAGATGAATGTATTGCAAATCCAAGAGTGCTATCTTGTTTATGGCCGTGTTTCTGCAGGAATTTCAGATTATCCGATAAAACTTTGTACAATCAAATGCCACTGAGGAAGCTCAGTGTAGACTATAATGCATTGTTTGTGAGTCCACTAACTTCCGATGAATTTTGGTGATTTCCCTTGCATGTCACAATGGAGGCAATGCGTTGAAATAATCTCAAAAACAAGATAAAGGTTAAACCTGGACATTTGGTTCAATTATTACATAATTATCAGAATGAAATTGGATAATTATCGGATAATTTTATTCTGTTAGAATACATTAAACACCCATTTCTACATCACTTTTATCGGATATTTTTTTATGCGAAAACATGGCCAAACATTCTAGTACAATTATACAGAGTAAATGTGTGTCATGATTATAAATATAGTAGAAATAAGTAAAGGACAATCAACAAAGCTTATAGGCTTGAAAGCAGTCCAACTTTAGTACAGGACTAAATTAAGATTTAAAATAGTATTTTCAGAATAACACCTAAACCCTGGACTAAAGCATTCTTAATTTGGTTTATTGAGGAGGCAGGTATATGTGTAGTCCAGGACCAACTAGTGGTTTTCTCAGTCCTGGACTAACTTTTAGAGAATACCAACCATATACGTTTATTATTAGCCCTCTGAAGTCATGTCCCATATTCCATGTGGGATAATTTACAGACACAGGACATGTGGTCTGTATCCTGTACAGGATACCTTTACAATTCTCCCCTCTTTTAGTATGTACTTAATTTTTTTAGAGGTACTGTATTAGTAAGAAAGTAAACATTAAAGCTTACATTTAGTTCTCTTTCCCTTGAATGGTATTGTAAACATTTTTATATTTTTGTAGATAAAGACAGAGGTAGTAGTGACCCAGGACAAAAAATTCAGGACTTCACAGGGTTAAAATTATTAAAATTAGTATTAGAATATGTTAGTAGACAATCAGGTGACCAGGTAAGTTTTAGTAATGTACAGAGTAATGAATATGTGAGGAAAACAACACGTCTCACAGAGTAACTTGCCCGGTGTCACAGGGTGACACCAGGCAACCATGATTTTATAACGTTTCCCAACAGTTAACTGCTTAATCTAATTGAAACCTGTTATTCACCACATTATGGTAGGGCAGCATTTTGTGTGGGCAAGTAAAAGTGCAATATACACAGTTATGTCATCAAAGTGTGTGCAATGTACATAGCTGTCATCAAAATGTTTATGACAGCTATGTCTTCAAAATGTGTGCACTGTACACAGCTATGTCATCAAAAAGTGTGCAATGTACACAGTTATGTCACAAAAATGTGCGCACTGTATATAGCTATGTCATCAATAGTGTACACTGCCATGCCATCAAAATGTGTGCAAAGTGCATAGCTATGTCATATAAAGTGTCCAATGTACACAGCTATGACATCAAAAAGTGTGCAAGTTCCATTTAACTGATGACATCACAGTTCTTTGCAGACAATCTTTTAGACAATATTTTATGTACAGAATTACAGCAAGCCATAGAAGGGTGTTCATGCTAGAAAGCGTTAGACGTGTTCATCCATGCATGACTAAGTGATCCATGAACTCACCTTGCGTGGAGGAACTGCTGGTGGATCGGATTCGGGAATAGGTGAGTCGGAACGAGATCCTGAAGATGTACTCCCTAGAGAAAATAAGAAAAAGATTGTTTTGGTGGTTTTATAATAATGCACCCCTCCTTTAATTTACTTCTATTAGATAAACGCAATGCTTCATCTTACTACTCCCTTGAATCATCAGTCAAGCACTATCTTTATCTCTACTGCGAGTTGTATGGCCGAGCGGTTAAGGTAGGGGAACCGTGAACCATGCATAAACAACAGCACGGGTTCGAGGCCCGTTCGCACCATGGTTCTGTTGGTGGAACAAGTCTTCTTGGATAAGGACTATAAACCATAGGCCCAGTGTACACAAACAGCTCATGCGTACTTTAAAGAACCCAGTACATCTTTCGAGACGAGTAGTGGGTTACCCCGGTGTACTGGTCCATGCATGACCCCTGCCGTGGTCAGCTGAAGTAGTGCAAGTACAACCTCAGTACTTGCTGCATGACATGACGTGACCCTTATGGGAGTAGAAAGTCATAAGAATGTGTAACATCTGGTCCACAGCGCCATAAGCATCTTCTAGATGGATACTGGCACGTATATAAATGTACACCATTATTATTATTATTACATGATATAATTCCAATGGCTGTATTTTCACCTTAAAGTATTTTTCTGTCACTTTCAAATTAGTTGCTGCTGATTATCTATATTTTATGTATGCACATTTGCGGGTATATGCATATCTGTATTTACTACTAGAAAAGAGTAGGGGGTTGTTTCCTGGTGGGGTGTGAAATCACCAACACTACTGGCAACAAGTCTTCTGACTTAATGTGTTATCCTTAGGCCGGGCACTCACTGCATTTGCGTCGTACGACGGTCACACGACTAAACCATCGCTCCCTGTGTGTGGTTTCCAGACGCGATGAGAGTCTTCTACTCGTCCACCGACGGTTATTTTAGTGATTCAACAGGGAAATCACTAAAAAAAACACGTCGGTCAAGTAGAAGTCTGTCATCGCGTCTGGCAACCACACAAACATGGAACAACGGTGTAGTCGTACGACCGCCGCACAACGCAGTGAGCGCCCAGCTTTCACACTTATATGTGAGGTCCCAGTACAAAATGAGTCACATCGTACGTAATATCAAATTGAGATAATCACCAAAATAGGTCTGAAGTCAGTTTTCTTAAATTTTAATTATGAGTATTATGGTACTTTCATTTCATTATAATACATTTTTTTATGTCAGTTTTTTATTGTTTTCTCAAAACCATGTTTTTGTACATAAAAATTAAAATGTGTATATCCTTGGATCTACTTATCCAAAGAATGTCATTTAAGGTGTAGATTACAGCTTATATTATGCTCTGTTAGAAGGTACCAATAACTCAATTTTGTATTTTCCTACCATGAGACTCATTTTGTGGTGAAATTAAACCAAATACAAACCTGTTCCTGAATTTGGTCTTGATTCGCCTCTCTTGGGTAGTGGTGGAGGAAGGGTTGGTAGCAGGTTGTCACCATCTGAGCTTGATCTGTTTGAGACGACACTTGATCGGTAGAAGGTACTGCTAGGTGCTTCTAGACTACTTGAACTGCCAGAGTTCCTGATGTGTGGGTTACTGCCAGAGCTGCTTGATGTGTCAGATTGCATCATTCCACTTACAACTGTAAAGTGAAAACAAATAAACAAATGTTGTTGTGAACAATGTCGATACAATCAGCTTCGTCTTTTCTAAAGAGAGCTGATACTAAGGGTCTTTCTCAGAGAAAGTTATAAGATGGAGAGTGGAAAGGGATAACCCATTAAGAGACAATGCATGTTAGAGATAGGTCTTGGTAGGACTGTAGGGTGAAGAATTAAAACCTTATAAAGGCTAGTGGATATAGAGGGCAGCAGAGGGTGGTATATGTAAGCATAGCACATTGTATGTCTAATGGGTGTAGATACTAGGCCTGTTAGCAGCTAAAGGGAGGAGAGATATCCCAGCAGGGGTCAGTCCTTGAAAGGAAGACCAATTAGGGGCTGGAGGGTGGACAATTAAGTCCTTCAGGAGAAGGTTAAGTGAGGTTGGGTAGTTGGAGTGAGTTGTATTAGGTTTGCACGCTGCAGGCTCTGATGAATCCTAAAGGTATGGTTTGATAAGGTGAGTGAAGTGCCTGTAATCCTGCACAGAATAAATCCATCCAATTAAAATTCTTACCTTCTTGGTGCGTTAAGCCTGGATCGCTATTCTTGCGAGGATTGGCTGCTGTTCGCCTATAGGTCTTAAGTCGTGATGACTATTGAAACAGAAGAAAGCATTTATTAAGTATCTAAACTACGTGGTTTTTATATCAATATAATAATAAATGACCAGGAAAAATTAAAATGAAACAAATTGCTGATATAAATGCAAAGTGTCATGATAAAATAAGTCGTGTTATTCGCTAAGCGATTTTGAGATATTCACAAAAATAGACAGATAATTTGATGAAAATGAGATTTCTATTTTTTTTGTTAAACTTATTACTTAATTTTAATAATTACAAACTTGTTTATTTTTATTTACAATAAACATGTTTTTGAGATACATATTTTAAAGGTTATTTTTCAAAATCAATGGAAAAACAAGCAGGAAATCAACAGTTGTTTATATCTTTAAAAGTTGATTTTCTCCAAAGTGTGTTTTCCTAAACATATCTTTCAAATTTTTTTTCCTCTGGTTATACTTAACCTATGAACTTAATAAAAACCAAACTAAAGCTTATTAGCCGATCCGCTACATTAGCTATTGTTGTTGTAACAGACCTTTTTTTTTTCTTCTTTCATTCTGTCACTTTTTGTTTGCAGATTATCTAAAATTTTACAATAACAATTAACATGAAATTTACAGTGACGGTAAACCATGACGAGGAACAGACGTGCTAACCTATTCAGCACGATAAGTTGTGCGTGACGTCATCTACGCGCAAAATTACGTTTTTATGTTATTGACCGAATCTGCTCAACCAATTCACATTTACAGATCAAATTTACTGAGCAGAAACTTAAGGTCAATGTTGAATGTTACGTAACTTGAAAATTTAAAATAAACTTTTAAAATTGTCAAAATCAAATTCTGATTACATTAGAGCACATTTCAGACCATTGCGAGCATTTCACTTTTTTCACAAATTTTATGCGCTCGTGCGCATTTCTGTGTGCGCAGCGTGCACTAGTGACTAAATTAACGGTTTGTCAACATTTTTGGGTTCCTCACACTGTATTGATAAATTACAATGTCTTTCAGTCACTTTAGGTACACTGACAGTGGTCTACGGGCGCATCAAAGTTACGAATAAATGCGTGCACATTTACCAAAAAACAGTGAAATTATGCTAAAATTATGCATGTTTTTGATCAGTAATAGCTACTAAACGGCACGAGCACTCTCAAATTTTATTTCATATTCTGAAAGCACATGACATGATGGGTCGTTGAGGTGGTCAGGACATGATGACGTCATCAATTTTTAACATTTTTTAAAATTTCACTTAAAAAAGCATGTTTTTTAAACTATTGCAGTTTAATTTGATGTTATCTCGGTAACGAGACGTCGATTTTCTTTGAAATTTTGATATTTTAGAGTTAAGATATGTCTCTTAGTTTACTATTTCTTTAGTTTATATTTGACTACGCTAAAATGGTTAAATTGTGACGTCATCTATGTGCACAAGTTTTTCTTGTACCCTATTACCTAATCAATCATATCTTCATAACAAATTGCCATTTGTCAATCATAATCAGAGACAATAAACTTCAAATCCATGTGCACATTCAGGTCCCCTAACATTCAGTGTGCGCAAAGTGGTGCGCGTGTAGGCGAGCGTTAAATTTTTCTAATGAAAAAGAGAAATTTTTAATTTGAAATAAAAAATCTTTGAGGCCAAAAGGTCCTGTGTTCGAATTTTTATAGATATGATATTCTGAAAGAATATTAATCGTAGATATGATTCCATGTATGGCAAATGCAAATATGTCATTGTGACGTCACCATATTTTCATTTTAATTTAACATAGTAAAAATTTAATGGTATTTCATCATATTAATTTTCGGCATATCTGCCTTATTATTCGTCAAATTTCATTTAAATTTCAGTATGTGATGGCGGAAAGAATTCTCTTTCTGGAAAGTACAATTCTTTTACATTCATTTTGCATTTTGACTACTTCATCATAGTGTAAACGTGAATTTAACTAAAAGCAACTGCGGATCAGCTAACTCGTCAAAGAAGTGACAAGTTCAATTCTAGTGATATCTTCTATCAGAATACTTACAACAATAACTTGCTTTTTTTGTACAACATGACTCATTTTGTGATGACACCTCACAAATGTGCAGTAGCTTTTAATCTTATGATATTAGGTGTGGGGAATATGGGCTAGGAAGGATTTCCTTTAATGTTTTATAATCTGTGATAACATAACTAAAATAAGCCATTAATGTTTGAAAGACTCCTGTGATGCTTTAACCAAGGAGGTTATAAAACCTCCTTGCTTTAACAAATCACATTTATTTATTGACAATTTACTTATCGGCCAGAACCACTGTGGATATGATATGAACTTGTATGTTCAACATGAGGACCCTTGCATAGGATGCTAGAGAAAACATAAATTGCAAAGCTATGGTAGTTAAAATTTTAGAATATTAAAGCAAATCACATAAATTTGGTAATTTTCTTTATGAATTTAGTAGCATTTAGCTCAGTCGGCCTGATGTGCTGTGCATTGAGCAGTGAATATTTCTTGTTTCCAGTTTCAAATGCATCAGCGACCTCCATTTTTGATCGAAAGGATCTGTAGTACTGTTAATAAACTGGATATCTGTTTAGCAATTTGGCTAAATTAGCTTTAAATTGATCAGCCAGATTCAACATTCTTTATGAATTTAGTAGCATTTCATAATAATAATAAACTTTAAATTGATCAGCTAGATTCAAGATTAGTGTGCAAAAAAAAACTGCCAAAAATACTCTATGTAGGGCTTAAAATTCACAAGTTATTTGGCTAATTAAAATAGTTAACCATATTTAAATAATTTATTATAGGTTTGGCAATTAGGCGAATGGCAGCTTGAATAATAAAATAGTTTGAAACCTTTGAGATGGCATGTTAAGCTATTTGGTCCAAGATTGCAGTTAAACTCTTTGAAAAAAATAGATGTATGTCTCTCAGTATACCAGAAGCATACTGTTTATACTTCATACTGTCTGGTGTGTCACACATGAAATACATCCAATAAAATAGAAGATTATTAAAAACAATATTCATATGACATTGAAAAAATGTTAACAATGAAAATAATCAAATGACATTGAAAGTAGAAAAATAAAATGGGTGAAATAATTTATCAATTCACATTTAAAATTCAAATTTATGATCTAAGAATGTATGAAAACAATAGTAAATTGATGTTTATTATTTTCTTACCGTATAAAATTTAAATCATCATAAAAAAAGAAAATGTATTATTTTTGTATAATTTCAATAACAATCAGGGCCGTAGCCAGAGTTAAAAAACAGACGAGGCAAAGTGTGGGGTCACGTAGGATCAGGGACAAAACCCTCTGTTGGAGGTCAGAGGGTAAGTCCCCTCTTAAAAAAGCCAAATTTTGAAAATTTCAGATGAGGCGACCGCCTCGTCTGCCTCATGCTGGCTACGGCACTGACAATATTATGATTTTCAATAAAAACACAACAATATATTTTAATAATTTTTATATGATTTTCAATAACAATATATCAAAGTGCATGACACGTTGGTATAATGCTCTATATCAAAGTTCACTACATTACATATAATGATTGATTTACTATGGATGTCCAAGATAGAGACACTTACATTAACATCTCTCATTGGTACCACCGGCGTACTGGTCCTACGACCCATGTTGCGTAGCTGTTTCGGGTGTAGGTATGGGTGAATGATGCAAGAGTAACAGCGGGAATGATTAGATGCCAAAAATGGTAGTAGACGACAAAATGGAGGCAAGTGAATGAGGAAGAAAACAGATAAAAGTTAAAAAGCATTGTTAGATGCCTCAAAACCGACTACGATAAAGCAAAGAACCAATTTTAGTGCAATGATCACATATAAAAAAAGTATTCACAGTCATCAACAAAAAATACACACAAAAGGGTACGATGTACGATTATTTTAGTATAAAAATCTTGTATTGTACAACTAAGCCTATGCATAAAATAGAAAGCACTATAATTTATATTGATTATGTATATCAGTCACTTAGAGTTATGCCCTAATTTTTAACAACTATTTTGTTATTTTGTTTCGAAATAAAAGAGATGTAAGAAGTTGAAAGTTTTTACTAGGCGATGTCTAATTGGTGTAAAATTATTCTATACCAGATTAAAATTTCTCTACATAGTTATTAAACATTGGAGAGATTCCTGTGCATTTTTTGCTAGCCCTGACTAGTAACAGTCAGATCCAGGACCCAGGAACACAAACATCTTATAGCCCTGAAATAACCAAATTGGAATATAATAATATATAAGGATTCTGGGATAATTCTGGGGTTAATATAATACTATACAGTGTGCCAATGAACATGCTTTTACACCTTGTACCCTAAAAGTTAAAAACAAAAGCTTTTAAGTCCTCAGACACAATACCCCTCCTCAACCCACAAAACAAAGAATGAAAAACCTTCATAATTTGACACTATATACCTTACAAACTTGAGTTGGTCGATCAGGGTTTTTTCTTCATTTTATTAGCCCCCTTTACTTCATTTTCTGTATTTCTATGTATTTTTAATTCCAGAATTCTATGGTCTATTTTTGGAGTAACTTTATGTACATATTACACTTTTTGGAATAATTATTAGGATTTATAACACTAATTTAAGAGGTCATGATATTTTATTATTTCTGAACATAAATCAATGCATAGATAAAACCTTCCTTCTTATTAATATTCATGTGGGTGCAAATATGCATCATTCTAAACCATTAATTTGATGGCCATTTGACGTTACATTTGGCTGAGCATGCGTGCAAATCGATGCCATGCGTGCAACCATTGCCTACAGTGTGTGTCGTGTAGATTGTATCCATGCAATAAGTAATTGTGGAAAAGTGACCTCATATAGTCCAATTACTATATAAAACTAATGTTTGAAGGTTCCTTACAGTTTCTCTTTTTTATTTAAGTACTGTAGTAGGTAACAGCCTGTTTATACTATGACAATAACGATCGATGATAAATTGTTCTTCTAAAAGTTCTTTCAAATTACAATTTGAGAATTATTATACTTGAACAATGGTAAATTTTTCTTTGTGTATACCATAAAAAAGTATTTTCATAAATCAAATCAAGTTACATCATAATCACCAAAAATGATACAATCATTGAGGTTAATGATTTTAACGTTTTTATTGATTATGACGTCATCTTTCTACATTTCAAATTTGTAAATATATATTAGCCATCATACACATGTTAAAGCATGACTGAATTGTTCTAATATGACAACTCTTCCGATCTATGTAATTTCTATAAGACCTTTCAAAAAATTATATAAGATCTAAGCACAGAACATCAGAAGCTCAATGAAGGTGTTTCAAATTACAGTCAAGTATACCCTAGTAGATCATGCATATTTGTTATTTGGACATTAAAAAGAAGTTAAATTTTAAGTTTTAAATATATTTTAACAAGTTCCTGATAGCTAGAATGATATCTAATACTTTAGTTGCTTTAAAAGATTACACTTTATTTACTTTTAAAATCTGTTTCTCTTGTTGACTTGGTTAGCTAATTTTAATAGACCATTAGATTTTTTAATCTGAAACTTGCGCCAAGTCATTTATAACAGTCTATAATTATAATATTGTTTTACAAAATTTGAGTTTCCTTATGCTTGAATTTATTTGCTTCTAAATATTTACGGCATTAGCTTTAAAACTGTTTTTCTTGTTGACTAATAGTTAAATCATAGATAAGTCAGAATTTTAATCTGCATGTTTTGTGTTTAAGTCCTTTACAAGACTGTAAACAAATAATATATTTTG
This sequence comes from Nesometra sesokonis, assembly GCA_025631205.1. Classification (NCBI taxonomy): domain Eukaryota; kingdom Metazoa; phylum Echinodermata; class Crinoidea; order Comatulida; family Antedonidae; genus Nesometra; species Nesometra sesokonis. Next base: position 13,966 of record JAOTQE010136760.1, read on the forward strand.
TACAATATTAAAGCACTCTCCTTAGTGAATTTTCTGTTCAATCATAACAAAAGGATCCCATAATACCCAATTAAATTACTAGTACTTAAATCAAATGAAGCTAACAAATACAGCCATTGTTGTGTTTTTAGTACAAATGGACTTTATGAAATTATTGATGAATTAATCTTTAAAACAATGTAATAAAAATGATACAGTTAATAATTTATGATGGTAACAGTAATTAAATTGAATCATGCTTTATTATTAATGTAATGATCAATAATTATAAGAAAGTTAATTAATTAATGATAATTATAATTATGAAATGAATGATAAAATACTTTAAATTTATAATGGATAATACAAAACTATGCTACATTTTTATTTTTTTTTATAATTTTCTGCATTTTAAATTCAATTAAAACACATTTATAATAGTATAGATCAATTAAATATTTTAAATATAATTTCACATCTAAACCCATCTTGATATAAATTGCTTATGTTGTAATTTTAGTGACAAAACATATATTTGAACAAAAAAAACTAGAAAAAATATGTACCAACATGCATTATTCATATATATTTTATTTTTATACTAAGAAAGTAATAAAAATTATTTAGATTTTATTAAAACATGTCATAAATTTTAGTACAATAGATTTTTCATGCTTTTTTTCTATTTTTTTTTAAAATTCAAGTGCTTAGTTACAAATGTTGATTTATGTTATGTCTTTTATTTTATTCTAAAGATTCCTGTACATCAGGTGGTCAGGTAGTTTTTATCTCCACCCCCACCTTTCAAAATAGAGTTAAAATAAACTATGTGAAAAATATAAAATATTGGCAAAGGTGGAGCAAGCAATTAAAATTAGTAAACAATAAATAATTAATAGCTCAGTCTATTGGGGCAAGTGGGGGCAGGGGTAGCAAGAAAGAATGTTGATTGTGACGCCCTGCGAACTGAACACTGAAAGAGAGAAATCAAAATCAACTATTTTCAGTCTTAAATCTTGTTATTTGAAAGATATTTTTTACAAATAAAAAAGTTGATTAACTATATTAAACTAAAGATTAGATTACTACAGATAGTAAAGTTACAGAGAATTACTGAAGGGAGAGTGGGGCTGGCATCTGGTAGATTGCATGGATTATAGACCTGACCACTGAAACAAGAAATAAAGTTCATATTGAAGCCTATTTCTTCAAAGATTCAAAACCTTATTCATCATCAAAAGTTTAGTCGCTCATATATGTATGAATTGAAAACAATATGCAATACAGATATATCGTTACTCCACACACAAACTGGCAAATCAAGATTTTGGTATTTTATATTATTGTACTACCAGAAGAAAATTTTAGTTCAACTTTCAATTACAAAATCAGATTGATTAATTAATTATAATTAATACAAGAAATTTATATTTAATCAGAACTGGAATCATGTTTATCTTCTACATAAAATGACAAGTCTCAATTTTGTAACAGTAACACGATCTATGAAATCAGTGATACAAGGTAGGTGCATGTTTATACACAAATGTTAACATGAGCACAAATTTACAGTTAAGTGACTGAGAAATACCAATGAAAATTCCATGCGAGACAATTAAAGATGTCCACTCAAACCAGCCAACATAGTTAATTAATTTCTTGGAAAATAATAAACAAACATAATTTAGAATATCAAGGTATGTGTGAAAACTCAATATCTGAAACTTCACAAAAACAAAAAAAGGAGTATAAAAAATGTGTCAGCCTTCAATTGTGAATTTCTCAAATAAGCAATTTTTCATACTTGCCAGTTTGTATAAGAAGCGAAGATATGTTAACAAATTGATTAACAAAATGAATTTAACCATACTAGTAAGATGACTATAATAAATATATCTCTAAAAAAAATGTTCTACTCTTGAGTACTAAACAACATAGTAGAGTAAAGATGGATTTAAAAGGTTAGAAACTTATAAAGAAATATATTCTCTATTTGTAGTTTTCAAAGGAAAGTTAGACTGTAAGTTTTAAAAGCAGAAAATTGAACATGTCTCTTTCGTCTAAAGCCTACATAGTACTTAATTTGACTCTTTTTTTTCAAATTGAGAGACTGTTATTACCTCCACCAATGACGTAGGTGAGGTTATGTTTCAGTCGTGTTGGTGGGTGTGTTTGTGTGTTTGTCTGTCTGCAGCATAACTTACACAGTAATTGAAAAACTCTGATTCAGGGGAGTTTAGACAAAAATGACCCAAGCAACAACTTATTAAATTTTGGTGAAGATCCCTGGTTGCATGCGCCTGTGGGGGAGGGGGACCCTCCGGAAAACATATGCTGTCCAGTGTAGGATCTGTAGTGAGACTTCACGCTACACTGATTTTTCATAGAAGGAAATAATTGGAAAGATCGCAATAGAATGATTATCCTTATTGTAAAACAACCAATCACCGCTGGACAGTATCTTTGTGGTAGGCACTCTTACTTTCCAATCTAAAATTCCCAAGTTCGAATCCACCTTTAACCAACCGAATTTTCCAAAGAGATAATACTACAATGTTTTTGTGGTAATATGTAATGTACAAGAGCCAATTGGCGCTGTACCGTGGTGGTTAACTCTCCCGCATTCCAGTCAGAAAACAAGTACAGTGTCTACAGAAATTGTTCGCTAGAATTTTGGTTGCTTGGTGGAGGTTTGCGCTTTCCGAGTGCTTCTATTTTAATATAAAAACATTTTTCTGTCTACACTATCCAAAAAACTATCTACTAAATAAATTTTAAAATAAAAGTGAAAAGTTTCTGCATTTAAAAAATGTATAGAAAAAAAATAAAAAAATCCTTAATACTAATAAAGTGTTACTGATTTAAAAAAAAAAGATATCTTAAAAATAAAGTAAAAAAAAGTAAAAAATGGCATTGTTTATATAAAAAAAGATTATACTGTAAATACTGTAGAGGAACACTTTTTATTAAAAATTGCACATCTGAACCATAACAAGGCTGGCACTGGTTTGAAGTTTGTACACAATTGGTTCTGGTGGTGGAACAAGTTTTTTTAAGGACTATAATCTGTAGAAAATGGCTCATGTACACCCTGAAGAACCCAGTACATCTTCCAAGATGAATAAGGGGTTACCAGGGATAATGGTCCACACCCCTGTGAAGGACAGACATGAAAAACTTCTGTAGACTGTTAAACCTCTCGTAAAAGGACACCCTTGGGTCCGAGGGAAAAGTGTTCGCTTATGGGAAGTGTCTGTTTACGAGAGTTTCGGCCGATAAGAGGACAGGTGATGACATGTACATACTATGCTCGATATTTATGGTATATATCACAATACAAAAGGCTTCTCAAATTGCTATAAACTGCATTCTATATTTTATTAAATATTACTTAACAGTTTTTAAAGCCAGTCATTCACTGCAACGTGCGACGGTCATACGACGGTCGCACGACTAAACCGTCACTTCCTGTGTGTGTGGTTTCAAGACGCGATGACAATCTTCTACTAAGCCATAGGTTTTTTTCAGTGATTTTTCTGTTGAATCACTAAAAAAAACCCTTGGCCGTCGAGTAGAAGACTGTCATCGCATCTGGGAACCACACACACATGGGGAGTGACAGTTTAGTCGTGCGACCGTCGTACGACATAGTGAGGGCCCGGCTAAAGATACGTTGGTTCAGTAAGATAATTTTCTGCCATTACAGTACAGTATAAGAATTTTGTACAACAAATATTCTTTTGAATGAGTGTTCATTGTGAGAGTTGTCCGCTTGCAAGAGGTGTCTGCTCAGGCAGGTTCAACATTTTTTTGTTTTTTTTCAATTATTTTGTACACAATTAACCATAGCTAATATAATCTCACTATCAAAAGCAATAGATAAAAATAATGTTTTAAAATGACGCATAAATTTAAGAGAAAAAAGTTTGCTCACTATTTTAATGTTCTTTTTTTTTGCTTATGAAAAAAAACTAGCTTTTCTATGTTTGGTTATGATGCGAACATTTTCTGAACAAGCAATTTAACAGACCTTATTTTTGTTCTTTCTCAATAGAGTACTTGAACGTCTATCAAATAAATCCTAATGTAAAGTATTATATTACATATTTGATTTGTTATTTGTTAAAAATCTTCTATAATTATATTATATTATAGTATTCTAGTATATTACTGTACTGATGAAGGAATAAGCCCACATTCAGATATAAGCTCTTCCGTGGCTTTAGAATAATTTCTAAGTATAATGAGGTATTCATTTATAAGAAAACAGCAATGTCATTTTAAGCCGGCAGCAAGTGCAAAATCCACCTGTAATGATTATTGCGCCAGCTAAAATTAGTCTCATGGGATCTGTAGAATAGGCCCATACTTTCCACAGTTAAAAACATTTGACCTTGACTAGAATATTTCAACCTGTAACAGATATTTATGGCCATTGTAGTTGAAAGTCAAAAATTCTTAAATATCATCATTATTCCTGATGATGACTTAATAAATGTCGAAACATTCAAAAAATTATGGCCTCACTTTCATTATTTGAGTTACTATTATTCTGTGCTACCGTATTTAAATTAAATTAGAGCATCTATTGATCTTTATAGTGCTTCACTAGTTTTATAGGTAAAGAAATGAGAAGTAGACACCCCTCCCCACCCCCGATTGTAAGCTGAATCCTCCGCTTATAATTAATTTACACTTCCTTTTCATTTTTAAAATGACACCCATGAGACAATCCATTTACTTGAAGATCTGAGTGCAGTAATAAGGCTTATGAATTTAACAGTAAAAAGCATAAAACGTTTTTAGGTGCATGGGCAAGCCTACATTTATTTTTTGGGAGTATGCAGTTTGATATTAGGTTTCTCTGCCAATACATGTTCATTTAATCTAACTAAGTCAGGTTTATACTCTGTACCTGAATTTATTTTAACAAATAAACTAGTGGATAGGTTTTTATTCTAGTTAAATCTGTGATAGATTAAACACTCATTGTTTAATAATATTACAATTATAACTTGTTTTCTCCCTTGATCTCCCTTGATCCTTATTCATGTTATGTAAGCAGGAGGAATAAGCCTGGCCTACAGTGAAACAACAATGCTATGTTGATGATATATTCAAAGCAGTTCTAAGGCTAGACTAAATAGAAGCATAAGAATTACCAATTCAGTTGAAAAGGGTTGTTTTGTTATTAAGGACTAACAAGAAAACATGCAAGGGTAACTACTAAAGCATGCCAGCAGGCACTTAAAATGGCATACATTCTTAAGAGATTAACATACAAATAAAAAACATTCAATGTCATAAAATTAAACAAAGTACAGTAAGTTGTGTGATTACAATTGGTAATTTCATTTTATAAAATTAAGGACAAAGTTGAATAAATTCATTCAAAATGTAGTTATGATGTCATAACCCCTGATGATGACATAACCACCTATGATGTCATAACCCCCTGATGATGTCATAATCATTGATGCTACCATAATTACTAATAATGTCAGGACAAATTATGACATAACCACTGATGATGTCATGAATAATGATGATGTCATAGTATACATGACCAATGATGATACTATTGTTTTCATTTGTGAGGTGTCTTGACAAAATGAGTCGTGTTGTACACTAGGTCATTTTGAGATTCACAAAAATAGGCAGAAAGTCACAAAAGTGAAATGTCTGTTGTTTTGTTAAATTAGTAATTTAATTTTATGATTACATTCTTCCTGTTTATGTTTATTTACAATAAACTTGTTTTTGAACTACATTTTGTAAAGACTGTTTTTCAAAATCAATGAAAAAAAAAACATACAGGAAGTCAACAGTTATTTATCTTTAAAGTCGATTTTCTCCAAAGTATGTTTTGACACACCTATGTTTTAAAATGATTTTTCTCTGGTTATACTGAAGCTATGAACCTCATTTAAAAACCAATTTAAAGCTTATAATCTCTTCTATCCAAATACAACAATAATTCAATTTTGTTTCTGTACAACACGACTCATTTTGTGGTGACACCTCACCATTTATGAGACATCATACCATCAATGTCATAACATGATGATGTCATAAATGTTGAATGAATTTTTTTTTTTATAAATACAAAATTACCAATGTACAACAAATAGATCAGGTTAAAAAATAGTAGGTATACAATTTATTAAAGGGAGAATTAAGAACTGGCAACATAGTGTATTAAACAAAAGATACAGAGGAGGTGCAAAACTTACCGATTGGTTATCGGGCGTATGGAAGACACTTTTTGACTTGGCACCCCGGTCATCAATTCTTGGGTTAGAATAAAAAAAAATTAAATGGTTATGATACTTGCTTAATTTGGTGGCTAATATTTACTGATGTGTTATCATATGCTACAATGGAAAAGTAATTTGAATGCGAAATTGATTGATAGAATATATATTTGTTTTATATACTTTATTCATACATTCTTGTTCATTGATTTAGTTCTGTGCAGCGCTGAACACTGCGGTCGCAACCGGTACCAACGCCGGGTCACATGAGATAGCGCCATCTGGTGTTGAAATCGGGAAAGAATCCGTAAATAGTCTTTTACTATTTACGGATCCGTAAATAGTACTCTGGTGGTTGGATTATGTTTGACCATGTGATGTGCTTTTAACCAATCAGTGGACAATGATAAATCAATCGAGTATATAATATAAAATATACATTTCAAAGATTAAATTCTCTCGTTCATTTACTTAAAAACTATACTTTTATAATTTTTCATGTTGACATAATTAATGACGAAATATTGAATCCTGACACGATAACATGTATCTCTTAGTTGTAATTGAATTTTTCAGTTTATACTGTTATACAGTTTAGAAAATTTGTACTAGATGAAAACCTTAGTGTAAGTAATAAAAGCTACACAGTGCAATGGAATTTAAACTCTTACTTTAGACCTCTAGCTGTAGCTCCAGAGAGGGATTCATTTCTTTGTGGTGGTGGGCCTGGTGATGGATTATCCTAAAAAGAAAGTTAAAAAGTAAACAATTTTGTATATAAAAAGTTAATAAATAAAATTAAATATAACATGGTAAGAACATTTATATTTATACAAAAAAATAGTTAACCATTTTGATAACTGGAGTACATATGGGGATAGTCATGGTAAAACCACCAAGTTCTTGAACAGGAAGTTATTGAGAAATAAGAAATTAGAGAACAGTAAATACAAAAACAAAGGAAATTTGCATCTATTTTTTCCACAAGTTTGGTTGTAAAGTAGGTGTCCAATTTTGATAATTGACCCAAAAGCTTACAAAAGGTGCCTGTAATATTAAATCCATTTTCCAAATTTGTGACAACCTGGTGGTTTTGACATGGCATGTCTCACATTGACTACCACTTTGAGTAACGCATTAATGGTTTTCTCAAAAACACAGAAATAAACATGGCACATCTCATGCCTGCTAATTATAGCAACAGGAATTCAGATACCCACATAAATATGTTCCTGGTGGTATATTCAAGCAGGATAAATAAAGTTTTAAAAAAACAGAATAAAGAATTATATTGAGATGTGCTAGTCAAAGAGACTTTTTTCATTCTGGTCTTTTATTTAGACATTCTGTTGCTCTTACATGTCTTCCTAGGAAGTTTCAGACTTAGTCTTTAGTAAACAAGTGTTGTCATAAATTAGTTTAAGCAGTTTTTTCTTATATATATGCTTTCATTTAACCTGACCCAATAGCAAATCCAGAGAGGTTTCATGAGGTGTCTCTAAAATTTTAAACTGTCAACAAAAACTGGGCCATCATCTCCAACATGGCTGCCATCAGCAAAAACAAAAAAGGATCAATGTTCATATAACCAAAATTGTCTTCAAAAAGTCAGTCCAGTCTATCAAATATTCTTTGACAAAAACTTTGATATGCCTATATATGGTCATGATGACATCACATCATGACTATACATTGAAATGTTCTTGCCATATATGGGTTTACGAAAGTTTTTTGTCAAAGAAAATTTGCTAGCCTAGACACAGCCATATAGATGTAGAATTTGATGTAAAATATGTATGTAATGATGTAAAATAGGGCTAGAATGCTTCTTTTTGTTTTGCTTTTTTAAATTCAAATAGTGGAGTCACCACCCGATTGAACCATGACCGCTGAATAATGTAGTTACTGGCAACTCACAAACTCAAACTTTGGATACACAACTTTCTAATGAAAGGATTTAAAGAATCGATTTCTTGTTTAATATCTACTCTACCATACAATTTAGGCATAAATAACTTTCTCACATGTCCTAGAATTGAACGTCTGAGCTCCAGCAACTGCTTCTTGAATTCATCGTGCAGCGGCCTCAGTGGCTCATCAATAAGACGACTATGTACGATTATACACTCGTTGAGTATCCTCAACTAAAAAAAAAGAAAAGATTGTTGGAGTTGTTACAGTATTTTGGCAAATAGTATAATGAACCGAGCGAGATTTTGAAAATAAAAGATGAGGTGCCTGGGCCTTGCATATGGAATCCTGACATGATGGTGTGTACATCACTGCTTGGTGTATGTATTAAACTTTTTTTTATTGTTATTATACAAACCAATAATTAAAAACTAGTAATACTGGAAGCAGTTGGTGCAGCGGTGAAGTTTCGGGCTTCCAATTACGAGGTCGGTGGTTCGACGCTCACACTTGTCGACTGTTTGTGTTCCTAGGCAAGACACTTTATTCATGTCGCTTCTCTCCACCCAGCAGTATAAGTGGTTACCTGGGAGGTACAAATGTCATATGCGCTGTCTACAGCTGCAACATTATGGAATGGATTGTATTCCATAGGTGTTTGTCCCAATGACAAGGGGTAATAATTGTGAAGCACATAGAGGCCTTGGCAATAAGCGCTATATAAATGTCGCATAGTATTATTATTAATACATTAGTTGTATTTTCACATTTTTTTCTGTTAGAAATTTAACTAGAAGAAAATGAACAGAAATCCATATACTGTACTCCAAATCATGAAACTTCTCATTTACTAACTTTCTCATTCCTCAACTGAAGGATTATGTTAATCAAAACATATACTGTTATACCAAATTGACCCTTGACCTTACCTGCTCTTCTATGAGGCTCCTTAGCTGTTGAATATCATCATCATCATCTGGATTTTCCTGTGCATACGTTTCTGTTAGGAAAATCTAAACAAATAATACAGCACGATTAAAAACAGGTGATATTAGGATACTAATTAATATTCCTGAATAAATTCCCATTGAATTCATTTTTTTCAAGTCTTCGGAGAAGGTGAGAATTCATTTTAAGCAGGCATTATTCCAGAAAAGCATATATTTTTAATACAAAATGTATATGTATGAAATCACACGAACAGCCATAATGTAATTGAAAATTAGACTGCCCTCTTCGTACACTGCAAATTGTTTTTTGTCCAAATTCTATTCACACTATTAACACAAGTACAAGTAGATAGGGTCCCTACCCTCCAAAATTGTTTTACTTTAGCTCAAAATGTTCATAATTACTCTACCAGATTCAGTTCTATTGG
>JAOTQE010136761.1:0-11847 GCA_025631205.1 Nesometra sesokonis
ATCAGCCACGATTTTTTTGTGTATGAAAGTTGTTTGAGTTTTTTTTACATGTACAAATTAAATTAGCCGTAGATTTAGATCTTTACTCAAAATGCTAAGCCTCGTATAAATTTTTGAAACAAGGACAGACCAGAGCACTCACTGCAGCCAAAGCTAGCTGCAATTTTTTGTTTTGGGGGAGTCATGGGTGGGGGTATCAGAAGATCGGACCTATGACGGTCAGGCTCATTCATCGGACACCAGGCTCAGTTTAAGTGGGCATGGCTGTGAATTTGCCAAGTATTGTGCTTGAATTTTCCAATTTCAGTAACACACACTTACATCCCAGCTAAGTTCCTAGACCAACTTAGGCCCGGCTCGGGGGCCCGGATTGCAATTGACAAGAGCATAATTTTTTTTAGGAAATATCAGTTGTCTTTTTTTTTTCAGGTTGGTTTAGATTATACAATGACGTGGGTGTTAGTATTAGCGGCAGCAGCAGTAACTCACCTATTGGTGTGTCCTTTCACTAAAGTTGAGGAGAGTTTCAACCTTCAAGCTATGCATGATCTACTCTACCATACATCAAATATTACTGCTGTGAGTTTCATAGTACAACTTGTTATGCATTGATGTAAAAGTGCTGGTTTAAACATGGAGGTATTTTTCAGGGGTGAATTTAAAGTGCACCTCCCCCCGGCACTGTTATCGCCAAAATATAGTTGCACCCCCTCCACTGTTATCGCCAAAACATAGCTGCACCGCACCCCACCCTTTATATTAGGTGCACTGGCCCTAATATTGACCCAAAAATAAATTATAGACATACATATGGGTCAGGCATAACATTAAAAGGGCACAAAAAATCTTTTTTTTGCTAGCCCAAATCACAAAAACAAACGTAGGAACCAAGCCCACTTAGATCTGGGAAAATGCTCTAGTACTGTACAGTGATTGATGTTAGTACTACAGGCCCTTTGAGATGGTTAGAATTTCTGGGTCTAAATTTTTGCTTAAAGTTGTATTGAGTTGTAAATATTAGAATAGGTTTAAGCAAATTAATTACCAAATGACTAATGATATTATTTTCATCTTAGATTTATGTTTCTTTTCAATTAATTTTTTTTTAAATGGATTGAACATTGTTATAAATTGTTATCTTGGTTTTAATAATGTATGGTTTAATATGAGTTTTTGATGTAAGATAAAGGTATGATATTTATGCTAAGTAAAGTTAATAAATTCACCCAGACCTCAAAGTCTAGTAAACCGGAGACAACTAGTACACTAAGAATACACTGAATGAACAATTTGCTAGCATGAAATTGAAACCATTGATATTTGTTTTATTCTCAGTATGACCATCATGAATTTCCAGGTGTTGTTCCAAGAACTTTCATTGGTCCTTTGTTTGTGTCACTCCTTGCAACACCTTTTGTTACCTTCTTTTCGTTGATTGGTGCATCAAAAATTATATCTCAGGTTATAGGTAAGTCTTGATTATTATTAAATTTCCCCTTGGGGATTAGCCAGCAATATTCTCCAACATAACAAATATTATGTCAAATACCATCATCTTTTATACCACACTGTATGAGACTAAATAATTTTGTTCGAGAGAAACAACATATTAATTATTATATTCTACATCAAACATTTAAAGTGCACTGATTGGTTGAAAGAGCGCCACATGATTAAAAATATTCCTACTATTCCAGCTTGCTGATGTCACTTTACGAAATATGTTACTATTTATCAAGTGGTGTCACTTTTATAACGTCACTTTGCGATATAGTAAAATACTATTTAGCAAAGTGATGTCACTGACAATTGTGATGTTTACACAGTGATAAGATCTAGGCTGCTAGGCCCACTACTAGGCCTAGCCTAGGCGTTTCAATCTAGACGAATCAATTCAGTAGACAGTGGAAACACAAAAACAAATGCAGTTGTTCCAAAACATGGTGTGTCCGTTTTTCGAGAATTTTGTGGAGATTGTGGAATGAATTTTGAAGGTGTAGGCCGGGGCCTAGTAGTGTATTCGCGCCTCGATCGTACTTCCCCAGAGCGTACGGGAAAGGTATGTAAGCCCATCGTCTTTGAGTTGTTTGATGTAGAATATTAAAAAAAATACACATTGCCTAATTTTGAGTTGCTGGTTAAAACCATGGGCCTCTGTGCCTCCAAATATTACTATTCACTTCGGGGCTGCACCCCTCAGTGAATAGTACTATTTGGAGGTACCTCTGCCCATAGTTTTAACCAGCAACTCGAAATTAGGCAACGTATATTTGTATATTATTTCCATTTGTAAATTCAATTTGTTTAACAATTCAGTTTCAAGTTTACAATAATAATTATTTAAAATATAACCCAAGGGGGATGTACAACCAATGATTATTTTTAGTCACGTCATCTCAGTATATAGACAAGTGATAGTCCTAATTTTAATTATTCGTTTGCAGCTATAGTAATACCATACTTTTCAGAACCGTCCGTCCACTAATATGACAGTCAGCTACATTTTTTAAGATTATTTATTGTATTTACCTATTTTGTTTCAGTCAGGTTCTTTCTCGGATTTTATGTTCTTGTAGCATTCAGCTTTTATGAAAAATCCATAAAACATAAACTTGGCCAAGATGTAGCTAAATATGCGGTGCTTATTACAGCAAGCCAGTTTCATTTTGTCTTTTACCTGACAAGACCACTACCAAATATATTTGCTCTTGCATTAGGTATGTACTATTAGTTTTTTAAATCTATTTAAATTTTAAAAAATCCCATTTATGTAATCCTTGTAATAATATATAATTTTCTGGTATTTTTAAAGTTACTTAAGCATTTTAAAAATGTATATTGTATAAAACCAGATAAAAGTGGCTACCAAGGTGTTTTTGTCGAGCTAAACATTAAAAAATGGCGTTTTTTTATATTTACAAGGTAAACATAAGTTTAAATAAGTGAAATAAAAAATAACAACGAACACATAATAATTTAAAATGTGCATAGTAAAAATAACAAATTAAAAATCAAATTTACTAAGCATCAAAGTACAAAGTATTTCTTTTTGTTATTCTTTGTGGAGCTATGCCATGTAGCATGCAAGTCTTTGAACACTTCAATCGAGTGGTGAAGTGGGTGAGACTGATGTTAGGGATGTATAGCATGGCATGTGTAATTAGACAAGGCTCTTTTTCTCTCCTCACCCAATGTGGCAATGGGTACCACCAGTGTTGTTAAATATACTGGGAAGATAATACACACTCGATTGGGTAGGGTGAGTGTCGAATTCTATAACATGTTTTTCATTAAGATGTCAGGTTCAAATGCTAATGAAAGAGAGATGTGCACTTTTAACAATATTGATTCATTAATCAGTCTTACTAGCTACCAGTGGATGGATTGATGGCAAACCTGGTATGTTTGTTGGTCTTTCTGCTGCATCTATCATCATCTTCAGAGCTGAGCTAGCTATCCTTATGGGACTTATGCTGCTTATGGAGTTGGCAAGTGGACGAATCAGTATATTAACTCTTCTCAAATATGCAGTTCCTGCTGGTCTACTGTGTTTGGGTAAGTAACATTGGAGCTCCAAAAAAGTGCTTTTTTATGTATTAGATTGTCGTATAGTTGGTAACATTGTATATCACACAAACAGAGGACTCTATGAACTCCCTTGTGTTGTATACTTTGTAATGCTAAGCAGTGAAAAAACTTATGTGTGGCAAAATTGTGTTCCAGTCAGTGTTATTTATCTTTCATTGACACAAATTTTACTTGTCTCTTGTATATGTTTTTACTGTTAATATCGATGGCCAAAGCAATATATAGGAGAACGCCGTCTAACTATGTCTAACTTCTGAATTCGGGGAAAATATCTACTTTAATAGTATTTGCCCCTCACATGATCTACACTAAAATGTAATCTAATTGGTTGAAACTTGCATTGTCAACATTTCATAATGTTGTATTTCTTGAGAAAGTACCATCCATCACTTAATTATTGACAAGTAAGATCCGGGACTTCAACCACACTGTTACCACAGTGGTCTCCTGGTACATTAGTTCCTGTTCTTCTGGGTTAATAACCAGGAAGACTTTATCAATGCACCTCCCCGGAAGGAAAACTGTCAGTCTTGAGAGACTTATTGTATGTTTCAATAGCAAATTCAAATCAATTGTTCAAAATTCAAGTTTAAACTTGTCTGAAGGTAAAACAGTTCCAATATTAATTGCCACTAATATTTTACTTTTCTACTCATATAAAAAGGTTTTAAGTACCGTATTCTTAAAAACAATTTCCATTTTGGGTGTGTATATTTCTTAGAATTAGTAGTAATGGTTTTGTGTAAATATAGGTTAAGTTGTATTTAAATATATTAGAATAGTTGTAACTAATATTTTTGTTTCTTCCTTATCTTTTAAGGTGTCACTGTGCTTGTTGACTCATATTTTTGGCAGCGGTTACTGTGGCCTGAGGGAGAGGTTGTTTGGTACAACACTATTATGAACAAAAGTTCTAACTGGGGTGTATCCTTTTTGTCTTGCAATAAGATTAAATATATAAATATGGTTGTATTTTAGTATGATGTATTCAATTTTGTTCCGCCCAAACCAAAATAATATTATGTAGTGTCAAGCTGATATTTTAATTCGGTATATGTTTTTATAAAATGTTTAATATAAGCCTCTAACCTTATTAGGGCAAGTTTTTGGGAAGATAAAAAACTGTAGATAGGAAGTTTGTTTGTTTTTACCTAATAAAAAATGTTTTTACTTCTAAAAAAAGAAAATGCATTGGTAAATTAGTTACGCATATTTTTCCTAGCTTGGAGAACATGCTGTTTGTTTAATTACAAAATCAGCCATCTACAGTAAAACCAACATTTTAAAATTATTTATCAGTTGATAAATTTGACCTTTTGATGTATTGCTAGAAAAACATATTTTCATATTTTGTTTTGTATGACATATTAATTTTTGAATGTAGAAAACTACTGTACTACCTATGCATAACATGTAACATGGCTCATGCCATGTATGCCTACATCAGAAAGCCTTATCATGTACTGTAATACTTACATCTTTAGATTTTTTTTTTGTAGTTGTCAATCTTGCGATGGAACAGTGAACCATCTGTCTAGGCATAGTTCTAGTCATTTAGGCGTTTAAAGCAAACATATTAGTACAACTGCACCTGCTAAATCTTTATTCATTTAAGCAAAACAATCTCATATTTTCAGGGAATTGCTATCAAAATAAGTGTAATGTTTAATTACATAATAACTAGGTAAGTTTAGCCTAAAATCCTATTTCAGTCTTTTTACTCATCAAAAAATATTCAATTTTTTGTAGTGAAAAAACAATGTCAGATGTGAAATGAACAACACAACACAACAATATTGTTTTGGCCTTATAAAAAATTGGATATGCAAAGTTAATGCTTGTTGCCTTCTGCAATATTTGAATTGATAGAGCTATTAAAACAACATGTTTTGTGTAATTCTTTATTTAAAGTAGTGCTGATATTTTAAAGTTATATTTTATCATTGAGAGATTTTCTCAGTTTACAGGGGCGGATCCAGCAGAACTGGATAGGGGGCCCGGTACCAAGTTTCACATTGGATTCATAATACTTGGTGTGTCTAGGGGTTCTGCAGTCCTTCCAAGGGTAATTTTCAAAACAGGAGATGCATTATCTAAGTATCTAAGAGACGATTTTCACAAATATTACATTACAAAAAGTGAGGTTTTTAATATAATAATATTTTCCTAATCCAAAAGAGGGGGCCCGGGTCGGGTGGGCCTCACTTGGATCTGCGCCTGGTTGACACAAAGTACAACATGGGGTGAAGTTTGCAAATCTCAAAGTGAATGGTTTATTCTCTTGGTAGTTATATCATTGGATCAAAGATAATACAGAGGAAAGATCGACCACATTCCACCGTGCGCTGATCTCCATCCATGTTATCGAATTCAACCACACCCAAGGCGGCACGCTCTTCCAACTGATATTTTTATTCTTTGGTAATATACATTATTACTAATGGTAATTAATACTACTAAATTGTTATTAAATACATTAATTTTTTTAGCTAATTGTGTTTTAATATATTTTCCCTTAACAGCCTTATCAGACATCACCATTTCTTTGGTATTTTTATTCTGCCATTCCAAGAGCTCTCTCCAGTAGTCTGCTTTTGGTTCCTATTGGTGCATATGTGGATTCAAGAATCAGAATCCTTCTACTGCCAGTCCTTGGTTTTGTCTTTCTCTACTCATTTCTTCCACATAAGGAGCTTCGATTCATCATCTATGTCTTTCCGTTATTAAACACTGCTGCAGCACGTGCTGTTTGCCATTTGTAAGTACCATTTGGTGTTAATATATGGGAAAAAATGACAAAAGAGTATATTTAACAATTACATACGTATAATTTTCTTTGGCCAAATTTGACCCCCCACCCTTGTTGCTGTTGTACTTTGAACATGACCCCCCCCCCCCAACCTTGTACATACTCAATGTTATTCTTTTTCTCAATCATTAAGAACGTTTTTTTTAGACAATCTGCATAAATTATGCATACATAAAACTCATTGTGGACGACCCCTGTATGCATTGGTATCCACTTTAAAACATTGCCATTCAACCCCCCACCTTAAGTCATTTTTATCTGAAAAAATTAAGAACTAAGGAACTTACCTTAATCAAAATCAGGAAATCAATGTGGGTTTTTATTTTACTTTTATTAATCTCATGATTTGTTGCCTAAACATACAATTATCCTAATAAACTAAATAAAGTGATCCTGAGAATTGTAAGAAATATATATAATAATTTTAAAATCAATCTATATCGATTAAAAAATTAAAAGAGGGGCTACTAAAATAATTCTGACAGCCCAACCCACATTTTATTGATTTGCTTTAATGTTTGTTTGATTGTTTGGAATATAATTACAGAATAAATACAGTAATAAATAAATGTTGATTGGACAAAAATTAATTTGTCAGTTTTACAGTTAGTGAATTTAAATTAACTTGTATACACTTGATTATATTTCAGTTTTAACAATTGGAAGAAGTCTATATTGCTGAGTTTGATGTCATTAGCAGTTGTTGGCCATTTTGTTTTCAATTTAGCAACAACATGTGGTTTCTTGTATTTATCATACCACAACTACCCTGGTGGAGATGCTATAACTAGACTACACCAGCTAATACCACCAGAAGGTAAGTTTCATTTATAAAAGTTTTTGAAAAAAATAGTTAAATAATATGACCATGTTAATTGTAAAAAAAATTGTGAAGTGTCATCACAAAATAATTATGTTGTACAAAATCTCAAAACAGAGTTATATTCAGATAGAAGGTATTATAAAAATTAATTTGGTTCATAGGTGGAATATAACTAGAGAAAAACAATTTTGAAATGTACACACCTGAAAACACACTTTGGATAAATTTCTCTATATATAAACAACTTCCTGCCTGTTTTTCCATTGATTTTGAAAACATCCTTTAAAAAATATAGTTCAACAACATGTTTGTTGTAATAATGTAATTATAAAATTTAAGTAATAAACTTCCCAAAACAGCAAAAATCTAAGTTTTATAAAATTATGGATTTCTACCTATACAGTATTTGTGAATATCTCAAAATGGCCCAACATACAGCAAAACACATTTTGTCACAACACTCACAATTGATTAGCAACAATACTATTAAGTTGTTAAATTAATTCTTGTATATAAGTATATTTGTAGAATTCTGTTATAGACTTAATTTCAAACTATGAAAGTTGATTTTGTATTACAATTTTGGCATTGAATTGATCACAAAGAAAGTATAGTGCTTAAGCTGGAAGCATGTAAGTGTTACGATGAAATCGATGAAATTTCTGCTTCCGTAACTGAAGCAGATTGTTTTGATGTATTATCATCCTATCTAAGTGTCATTGTTTTGCGATAAATTTTGTTATTAATGTTTACATTTGTGTTATTATATTTAAGAAACCATACATGTTCACATAGACGTTGCAACAGCACAGACGGGAGTTTCTAGATTCACTCAGCTGAATGATAACTGGATGTAAGTAATATCAGCTATGCAGTGTTAATCGTTAACAATGCACATCGATGAACATTCACATGCCCCAGTTGTTTATATTAATATTTACTTTGTAATGTAAGATTGGCAGTATTAAACATAATGATATAGTAATTAAGTTCCTTGTTTACTTTTCCAGTAATCGTTAATTCATTTCAATTCAGTTTAATTTCAGACTCATCATCCAAATCAATATATACAAATAAACATAAGATAATAATATGGAAGGCTTCCAAAGTTAAGACATTCTAAATTAGTATATTGTTTGAAGGTTTGCATGGTGAGATGTCAATAAACATTGTACCATTTGCGGTACACCACATATGTAGTTATAAGCTACTCAACGTTTTGAACGATGTGCTTCGATTGTCATCCAGAGTGAGAGTGCAGATTGTCGAATGAGTGGGGTTAAATAAGTGGGCTGAGACTAAGTGGTAGTCAAAGAGGGGTGGAGAACTTGCAAAAACAAAGCATCGTTTTAAGGAGGTGGTGTGAAGACTAAAATACTGTAATAGCCATTGTTCACAACCAATTGTGGTAGAGCCAAGCCCAATGACATAAGTCGCAAATGCTAGTTTTTCACAATAGGCAGGAATTAAATATGGTCAATTTTTTTCAAATTTTATTTTATTTAAAATATACAATATACAATTCATGCATTCAACTTTCATACTATCTTAACAATTTTTCTAAAATGCAATGTAAAATGAAAATGAAAAGTCAATGTATATAGATAAACAGTTATCAAATGCAGTTTTCTCAAAACTTACATTTTGAATGTTTGAACTTCGATTGCTCATAACTTCGCAAAAACATCATATGAAACTGATTTTTTTGCATTTTAAAGATAATAATGTGTAGTTTTATAATCCTTAAAAACTCAACTTTCAATTTTCCGACTTATGTCTCATTTGGCTTGGCTCTGCCACAATTGTGTTTATTACTTTCAAGTATAAAAAAATGCAAAATAAGAAAAGAATATTATTTTTTGGGTGTATCCTAAAGCAGATAAATCTGTATTAGCTTTTTGTGAAGAGTCTAAATCAAATCACCAACCTTGAACTGTGTGTGTCGCATGCAAAACAACACTCTGTATGTAGAGAATAGCTTTGTTGACAACAACAACTTTTTATACAAGGCTGCGGTAACTGTTCTCATCATCTGGTAAATTAATACTCATTGTGCCAAAAGAATATTTTCAATTCCTTATACTCATCAAGGTTTCTTCTGTGCTGCACCCTTCCTCTGGATTAGACTTTCTGGTGAAGTTGTCAGGCCCCTACTTTAAATGAATTTTAGTTGGTCCAGAAAACAGACATTTTAAATTAATTTATTGCACTTTTTCCAGTCATGCGAGACCCTACAGATGATTTTGTTTCTGTGAGTTCATCTGTGTAAAGAGCGCTTTACAATTAATCTCAAATTAATATTTTTGTGGCTTATACTCCAAACCAAACAAGCATAATGCATCATTTGCCTATCCCATGTGTCAGTTCATAAAACTCGGTCAAGACTATCAAATTTTACCAGATAAAAGCATTTATATGCCTATATATGTTCATGAATATATCACTCCGTGACCATAAATGGACATACCATTACTGTATGTGGGTACACTGACATTTTTTGTAATATAAAAATTTGAGATTTTGAACTGAGCTTGACAACTAACAATATATTTATCACTAATATTAAAATTTTCTATTTTCTTTTCCAATAAATATAAACTGAAAGTTTTCGAAAAAATGGTGTGTATAACTTAAATTCAATCTAAAAGGCAATGAAATTATAATTGTAATTTATGAATGCAGAATGATGACATATTATGTTATTTTCTTTAATTTCAGTTACAACAAAACAGAAGACCTAACTCCTGGTGGCTCTGATATGAGGTCATATGACATTATTTGCATTGCTGCTTCACATGAAGACTCACATGAACTGTTACCATACAAATCATCCCATTATATATTAGACTATGTCAAAGGTTATGCAGGAATCGACACCAAGGGATTCAAAGACTTACCACAAGTTCTACTTCAACCAAAGATATTCATTTTAGAAAAGAAGACATGTGCTGATTCCTAATATAATGTGAATTTACCAGAATCCATTAACTTGAACAGATAATAGCCCCATTTCACCAACTTGATTTAATGCTGTAAAATGGTAGAATTTTATTTCAATAAATTTACAACACATGCTATGCTATACTAATTGTCTGAGTTTTTTTTTTCATATTTTCTCTGCTGTTCTAATCAGTTAAGTACAAATCAATGTTATTTTGTTTAAAAGATTTTCTTAGTCATGAAATAATAAAGACAAGTTAACTTCATATGTGACAGTGTGTTGTCAACATTGAAACATTTTATTTCTTCACAACTAAGATAATACTTAAACAATATTTATTGGAAGAACATTAATTCAAGTTAATTTTATCTGGTTTTTTTTTTATAAAACACATTGATTTGTAGTGAGAAATAGAATCTACATTCCATATAAATGTTACAGGATAAGAGAGAATAGTTAAAATAAAAGATACATAGTCACAGTCAGTAATTACCCTCGCCTCACTGAAGTGGGGAGAGGGTATTGCAATGAGCTGCGTCTGTCTGTATGCGTGTGTGTGGGTATGTATGTGTGTCTGTCTGCATCCATATCTCAAAAACTACTGGGACCTTAAAAAAATACTTAAAATATTAAATGCCCCCTAACGCCAAACCCGACCTCGGATCGTCTTTAACTTGCGGAACAAAATTTGGTCATTTTGACTTGCTGGACAGACAGTTTCAGGGTTAAATGTTTTCGGGGTGTTTGGCCCTAACGACTACAACCCATCCCGGTTCGTCACTAAAATCACAGTAATTCTCATCTTAATATAAAAAATGTGTATAAATTTGACGGACGTACTCTAGTCAGGAGACTGCTAAGGAAACGCAAAAAAAATCGACAAAGTCCAAAGTGAAAACAAAACTCCTCGCGGAGATACTGTAATTGTATAGTATTACAAATTGGAATAATACAACCCCTATTTAACGGGCTATATTAAAAATCGCTTTGTAGAAGAAACATTCGATTAATGGAAGATCTTATATTTCATACAGAACATAATAATAAAGGGAACAGTCGTTGTCTTGGATTCCAATTAATAGCGATTTTGTGTTTACTGTTCAAAAGAAACTCAATTTTGGAGATTTGTTTTGTAAATTGGTTGATAGGCCTATATAATGTCGAATGCATAACATTAAACAAAGGATGAGTTTAAGACAATTTAAAAATTGAAGGAGGAATACTTTCAGGTTGATCATTGTCAGCACTTGATACTCCAATGTACGGAATATTGATACCTACATGGGAATTGAATTGCCAAAATGATGGAAAATAAAATTAATCAATTGGCAGATTAAACTGTCCTATATTGATCATGAAGGTAGTCTTCAGATAGTAAGAAGAAGAATAGAATAATTATGTAAAGGTTCTGTAATTGGTGAAAACAAATGATGAAACTTTGAAAGTATACTGGGTAAAACATCCAATTAAAATTTTAGGCATTTATGTAGTCTACAATTCTGATCTGTGTATTTAAAAAATGGATAAATTAGTAGAACTTGAACAAACTTTAAAGATGTATTGTCACCCGAAAAATGACAAAAAATGGATTTTAAAATTAACTTGCTTATTTAAAGAAATACATAAGTTATGGCCTTGAAACTAGAAATTAGGGTATTTAAACAATATTTACCCATACTTTTGCAT
>JAOTQE010136772.1:5000-11846 GCA_025631205.1 Nesometra sesokonis
TTCTATGAAAGACAGATTAACCAGAAAAATAAAACATAAACCCAATGTTTGATAAGTGGATTATAATAAGTAGGCCTACTCGGTTGTGTTTATTAGGTGGCTGGCAATATAACGGTGCATTAGTATTAAAAGTTTTACGATAATAGTACAACGAAGAGTTTAACACAATTATTAAATAAAAGCCATAATGTAAACCAATTATAATAAACCATATTTTCTCACGCTTATTAATAACACATTGTAATGATAATAATCATAAATTATATTGGGATTGTAACAATACAGAAATTGGAACTTCACTACAAATATTTATTCAGTGCTTATCCAGGGCAGGCGCGGATCCAAGGGAGGGGGAAACGGACGTCCCCCCCCCCTTTTGAAACCGAAAAATATATATTTTTGCACAATTTTCAATACAACAGGCAACCACGCCCACCCGGATCTGGAAGTGGGCCCCCCTTTCGGTGGATCCTGGATCCGCCCCTGCATGGGGTGGGTAGGGTGCTCGAGTACCCATCTTCAGAGGTAGAAATCAAATGATCGATTTGGCTTTGATCAACCTCTTAAGAAAACCAACTAGCACACGGCTTCATATAGGAAATGAACACTCCCATTCAAAGGAACAGAACTATAATGTCAGAGAAAAATCATAAAAACACTTGTTTGTTTTGTTGGTTTTATTTTGTCTTTTTTATGTTTTTTTTTTTTTTTTGCTGAAATCCGACCGGAGTTTAGAACCCCATCCTCTTCCCCAAATCCTGGATACGCCCCTGTTGTGTGTTTTGTATTTAACTTCAAATGTCATGAACCATACCTCCATTAATGGACCACCTAGTGAGCAGCACCGGATTTATGGCGGATAAGGAGGATATCTTATTCACGGCCCCTACATTTTGTGCCCCACAAATTTTGACATCCCTCTGCAGATGTGTTGCTCGTCTCAGTTTTTGTTAAAGATTTAAGTGTTAGGTTTGACCAAATTTGGGTCAGATCACCCTTAAAAATTTCGTTTCCAAAAAAAAAAAAACAACAAAAACCTGGTGCCCAAGCCGCGGTATGGCAGCCGTGTCGTATTAGGCCATATTACCGCCCCTCCCCACCCCCTCACCGCCAAATCTCAATATAACTTGGGAACAATTCGTCCGTACGCCACCTGGTAACTGTACCTTTAAAGGGACCCACCCACAATCTACGTACGCCACGACCTCCCACAAATCCGGCGCTGCTTGTGAGGGTCCAACCGTGGCTTGACATGTTTGTTTGTATTTATAACTAAAATAACTATAAATTATAATAACGCTTATTTTATGTGTTTGCGCAATACCATTTTATGAATGAAACATTCTTTGAAATTTCATTTAATTTTGAAGATTTTTTTCAGTGACTGAATATAAATAAGCCTATGCAAACTTAACAATACTAATCTAGGCCTATTTGGTTATAATTGAAATAACCTACATAACTACAGTACAAAATTTTGTTGCAAACAAATCATTAACTAAGCATATATTGCAATACATTTGGCCTATAGTAAAATATGGAATAAAAATAATGTTATTTGTTATAGGGGCCTATGGAATATATCACGTACTATTCGCAATGGAATGACCCTATTGTTATTCGTTGGTTTTTACTAGATATAGTAAAATAAAATTATATTCTTGGTAATATAATATAATAATAATAATAATTTTAATTATTTTTGGCAGTATTTTAGTCAAGCATACATCAATAATTACAAAAACAAAATATAAAGAACAATAACAGCAAGCATTCACCAAATACAATAACCTTAAAGCATGCAAATAGCATAACTTACAATATTAAACTCATTTGAATGTCATTTTATGACGCCATAATTCAAAAATAAAATATCATTCATTAAAATTCAATGTTAGCGCTAAAATGCATTTTCTAATATTTGTAATGCTAATTTATGTTTAAAATACAACGAATTTATAAAAATGACCGGCACTTTACCAAATTATTGAAGGAATTTACGTAAAACCAAGTGCTCGGTAATTAAAATGGATTTCATATAAACATTAAAATGCTGAAATATAATTATCTGCATAAATTAAGGCAATCAATGTTATATAAATGTTCGCGGAAGTATTTTTTGCTACTACGGCTATTAGTATCAGACTGTCACGTGACAAAAGCCCAGAAGTAATG
This sequence comes from Nesometra sesokonis, assembly GCA_025631205.1. NCBI lineage: Eukaryota > Metazoa > Echinodermata > Crinoidea > Comatulida > Antedonidae > Nesometra > Nesometra sesokonis. Next base: position 7,176 of record JAOTQE010136772.1, read on the forward strand.
TTACGCCACATTGTGACTCATACCCGCTTAGTTTTCTACGTCAAAAACGTCACTAATCGCAGACGGTAAATATTCTGCAATGTTCGTATAATGCATTTGAGCGTCAATAAATTTAAACGAAAATTTCTGGTTTCGTCTCTAACATTTACATTACGTTTTCCAATCCGTCAGTTCAGTTTCTGCTTCTGAGGTTTAACTCGCCTAATTATGTCCGTCCTGGCGTACCATAGAGTCTAGATATATACAATTATGTCCTGGCACCGTCGGAGGTAGAAGACAAACGGGAGAGGTTGAAACACGAAGGAGTAGAAAACAAAAACAACATCCCGAACGCTAATATCTGTTCCAAAACTTTTTTTCTATGAATTAATAGTTCATGATTTCTTATTTAATTTGTATCAGGAACGCAATAGAGACAACGTAACTACCTAAATTTTGGTATTCTTCATTTTTTGTTAATGCATAAAACATGTCAAGTATTCCTCTTTGTATTTCTATACCAGCAGATGCGTCAAACAACTAACAAACAACATCAGCTATGTTTCTGTTTTAATCTGAAGAAATATAATAAAAAATAACAAAAAACGTCATCAAAACACTGGCAGACAATTGAGAACTCTCAGAAGGCATTGTTAATACTGTGCAGACGTCATTCTGAAAGCTCATACATAAGTCATCATTTCTGTCACAACGACACTGCATCAGTTGTGCACCTTCTGTGCTGTTTGAGAGTCTTTCAAGTGCCGTTTTACACTCTTCTGTGCATCGCAGATCTTCTGGGTCTTTAGAGAACATATTAGAACTGCAGTTTGTTACAAAATTATACAACAGACTACTGCTGCAGTTTGAAGGTTCATCAAGGCAGGGGAAGACAAAAGAGCAAGAAGGATTCGGCTCGTTTTTCTTGCAGGACTCATACCGTTTTTTATCCTGGTTACAGGTGTTTGTAGGATAGAAAGGGAGAGTCTTCTGACAGTCGCATTCGTAAAAAAATGGATATTTTTCTTTCATTTGTAGCACCCTCATGGCACATTTGCTAGAGCAGTTATACAGTTCGTCAGGAAACTCTTGGTCACATTCAACCAACTGGAATAAATCTCCACCTATGGTGTTCTGGCAGTCCAATTCCCCACCACAATAGATCCTCGATTCGTCAAAGCAAGACGGTTGCTGGGGTTTGGGGTCTGTAGTAATGTAGCTGTCTGAGGGATATGGATAGTCGGTCCATGGGCCTGGGTCACAATCTGTGCGGTTTATAAATTTCTGACACCATTCTAGTGATCTATCGTCACAAGTACAATCCCATAGTCCTTCTGCGTCCAAATCATACAGAAGTTCTTCATAGGCAAACATACAGACTGTTTCACAACCTATCTGGGATTCGTAGTCACTAAATTCATCATTGCAATCGGTTAAATAGTCATTTAACTTCATTCTACACGTTGAACTATCGTTGCAAACTTTGTACATTTTTGAGCAGCTATTCTCGGGTTCGAAGCAAATTGGAAGTCTTCTCCTATCGGCAAGGCAGTCGTTTGTGGAATAAACGTGTTTAATACCATGTTGGCAATCACATTCAAATAACCACGGGTACGTTGTAGTCATTGTATTTAAAGTTTCTTTGCATTCGTTCGAACAATCGTTTGTTCGGCCGTTCCTAAGATCGCCACATGTCTCGCCTAACGTAATAAAATTCGGAATCAGCATGCTTGTAAATTCCATGTCTCCGTTTTCCTGCGAAGACTGCCGACAATTACAAAAAACAGTAGGTAACAAAACTCCAAACGATAATAACGCCTTTATATAAACCATTATGGAAGCCTTTGGTTCGCCTCTTTGAAAGAGAGCAATAATTAATAACAAACAATAGTAATAATAATAATGTTTCGCTTAATAAGTAAACAACAATCGAAAATCAAAGATTAGTAAATTTCAAATTAACAAATAAGGCATTCCTTTCAAGAAGCCGCATATCTAATATTTCACTGTATCCTTAAATAAATCGCGCCAAAAAACAGACGTTTAGTATAGGTTGTACCAGTATAAAAATAAACCGTGTACCTGCGAAACGCTTCTGTTATCTCAGCATATTTTTAGCTTATTCTCCTTGCTAGCCCTCTTCAAGCCGAATACTAATAATAAGAACGAACGATTTTCAACCATTGATTGGTAACAGTATGAATATTCTCCTTGACAAGCCCTTGGGAAAATCCGCATCAACAACACGAAATTGCAAATATCTAGGCGTGTAAAATAATGTTTATTCCTGTTGTAGCAGGCTAGACGAACCAGCCAGAAGATCATTCGACGCAAATATACAAATTAAAATCCATGCATAGCAAAATCGATGCAAAGGTGTTCTGCTATGAAAATCTAGACGTTTGACGAGGTCTGTCAATTCGTGTGACCGGCTCGTGTCAAATCTATATAAGCGTGCCTTACACGCGAAAGCCTCGACAAACGTTTAATATGCCGTATGCGACGACTGATGATTTGTGCGTGGTCTTGCGATCGTGCCGTAGCGCTTAATGAACCGATGGCTAGCAAAACGATGCATTGTTAGATGACGATTTTAAAGGTGGTGAGCAAGTCACTGCAAATTGTAATTTATGAGGACCTGGGGCTGCAACGGCTGCGTAACAAATATGCGCGTCTTGTTTTGCTATGTTTTTTTCTTTATTTAACTTACTAATAAAATAACATACTGATGGTTGACTGAACTTTTATATGAATAAATTATTTGACTTCGTTATTATTTAGTCAATTAGCACCACCATCACCTCCATCAACATCGTCTTTTTTATCGACGTCATCATCATTATTATCATCATCATCATCATTATCATCATCATCATCATCATCATCACAATCATCATCACCATCATCATCACCATCATCATCATCATCATCATCATCATCATTGTCATCGTCATCATCATCATCATCATCATCATCATGTGATAATAATGATTGTGAGGATAATTAACTAAATATAGTAAGTCACATAATTTATCCATCATCTTAATTGTCGCGGATCATGATGAACAATTTAATTTAAGGACTTAGTAGGTAATATTATGCAGGTAGGCATAAGTGTCGAATGTGTGGTGATGGTGATAAGAGAGAACAATGATGATGATGATGATGATGATGATGATGAGCGATTATGACGACGACGATTATAATGATGATGATGATGATGAAAACGACGAAGACGATAACGATACGATTATGATAACCGTGACAATGACGGAGACGACGGCAACAACGAGGACGATAATGATGACGCCATTGATGGTGAGGCGAATTGACTAAATATAACTGAAGTCAAATATGTATAGGCCACGATGATGAAAGTGATAACATTTTACATGTTACTGATGATTAATGATGACAAAATTAAAAATTTACAACGCCACATATTAGGCCTATATTTATAGCAGTACCGCCAATTAGGCTATGTCGATATTTTAATTTTATACTTAATAAAATGAAAAAAAACAAACAAATAAAAGAAATCGCAAATTACACAGCACATGTTATCAAATTGTAATGTAAAACTATAATAATCTACTTAAATAATGTATTGTTTTGAAAGCTCCAGCTAGACGGAGCTCAAGGCGTACTCGTGTGATTAATTAATGAATGGATCTTTTTTGGTCCTGTTTGGAAAATTAGCGAAGCTGAGTACAGTATTTTAAAATTTGTCTTGATAGCCTTTGCACCGAGTGAGATTCGAAACCACACACATATTTTACTTTCAGTTACGAAACAACAGAGCTGCTGACTCGACCATGTACACGCTTATATAGGAGTAGTGTTTCTAAAGGATATAATGGACAGTCATGAAATGCTACACAGAAACGCAAACGATACCACTACTACTCTTGTGATTAATTAATTAATGGATCATTTTTGGTCCTTGTTTGGTCCCAGTATATTTTTTAGTCCAATTATGAATTTACAATTTTTTTTCAGGGACGTATTCGTATCTCCAACTCAATTCAAATTGGACATCGCTTCACAGCGATCGCTTGTAGGATGTTTACAATTATAGAGGGCGCACACTAGTTTTGTTGCGATATCACAAAACGGTAAAGGTTAAGTTCTCCACGCTGGATGATGTGTGTTCTTTTTGAAATTTAAATATCATAAATATTCAATAAACTACCTGGGTGGCTTTTCCTGTCGAAACTACAGTCTAAAAACAATCCTGGCAAAAGAAAAAACCCATAGTAGGCCTATTGCAGATAGAATACTTTGTGATTGTTCATGCGATGTGCTATAATGATTACCGTACACGCTATGATAAAGGGCAGACTCCATTTAGGCGTTGCGTTTGCGGCTCCGTTTGCAGCTGTGGTTTCCGGTTGTGCGTTTCAAGCGTTTTGATTTGCGGTCACCATGAAGTTAACATGGATATTACAGCAACATCTACTTTTGAAAAAGGAAGAATTAGCAATAGGCCTAATGGTTTTAAGTTACGAACTCCTTAACAGTAGATAATACGGTGGTATAGTCAATAGACACAAAAGGGGAAATTGTAATTATAGGTCTAATATTTATAGTCAACGGTATGGTCAATAGACACAAAAGGAAATTGTAATTATAGGGCTAATATTTATAGTCAATATTCAAAAAAACAAAGAAAACAACGAAATATATTCATTA
>JAOTQE010136783.1:0-11846 GCA_025631205.1 Nesometra sesokonis
TAGTACTAGGCCTACTTGTACTAGGACTACTAACCCTAGGCCTATTATGGCTATTATTAGGCCTAATAGCTGGTCTGAGGTCGGGCCGGGCCCAGGGATATTTTTAGTGTTAGGTCTAGGCCTATGACTGAAGTTTCCAGAAAGATGACATTGCTGTCGTCTAGCATGATCAATTGCTCGTCTATCAGCTGATGCTAATGCTTGCAGATTTTCAGACATTTGTATGGCTTTTATAATCGTCTCCCAACAAAAAAAAACGACCTAGACCTAGGCTAGGGCCAGGGCCTAGACCTATCGATCTCTTCAATTCGCGCGCCGTTTATGAAACCCGAGTCAACTGTTGACCAATCACATTGCACTTAAGTGTAATTCACCCAAGCGTGACTACGTTAAATAACCGACCAATCACATTACACTTAAGTGAAATACAATTACACTGAAGAAGAATTGCATTACACTTCAGTGTAATACATATTTGTACTGAAGTTAAATTGCACATAATGGAAAAACATTTGCACAGAAGTGCAACACATTGCACTTCAGTGTGATTACATTTTACTTCAGTGTAATGTATTCCACTGAAGTGAAATACATTACACTGAAGTAAAATACAATTGCACTGAAGCGTAATACATTACACTGAAGTAAAATACAATTGCACTGAAGTGCAATGTATTACACTTAAGTTTAATACAGAGGTTAATGATAAAACGGCTTGCCATAAGGGGGTCACTATGATTATTGTTTATTCGTCAATACTTCTAAGGATTTTTTGTGCGCCGGTAAGCTTGTCCAAACTCTATATTTATTTCGATCTTTCGAGGCATATAGAGTCATGTGTTGGCCAATAACTGTATAATAATTATATTAATAATTTTAACATTTAAACATTATAGGTTTATACATTTTTATATATTCAAATGGATGATTATGTTCACAATATGAACCTTTATGAACTGTTATCTGGTGAACGTATATATTTCAGAATTTACATATAATGGCGAAACACAATAGCATTGTCATTCAAAAGCTACGTGATTTTCACTACACATTGAAATTAAAATGATCACCATTGTAATTAAGCTGCACCATATTCAGTTACAGTTTAATAGTTTAGTATGTCTGCTGGTTAAACATCGTTTCGTTTATTTTACATCATATAATGCATTTGTATTATAAAAGTTTTCTGTCGATCATATTATTTATCATGGAGCTATGGCATCAAATAATCCCAAAATAAGTCTTTCTTAATTACTAGTCTTATAAGCCTACAGTATGGCCTAGTGTCTACTCCAAAAATGTTTTTCTGTTGCCAAGTAATTTAACTGTTCTCTGGTCAGACTGACACCAACATCGATTCCATCGACTAGTTGTAAAAAAATAGTAGCCTAGATTATGTCCAGCTAAAGCGGCACACTTTGCGGGAGCTACTGATACAGCTTGTTCACTACAGCCATGCTGTGACATACATGCTGATTGGTCAGTTGGTTACTTGCTTAATAACTGTTTAATAAGTAACCTACTAATTAAATTGAATCATTTTTTCCAAATATGCCCCGGCGCGTTATAGGATTTTCTTTAAGAGAGAAACTGCTATTGGTGGATTCCACTAAATACTGGACAGACGATTATTATCGCAAACCCTCCCTTCCCTTAAAAAAGCCCTGAAACTAAACCCCGTTGAGAACTCCACATTAAATAGATTTTAGATTCGATTATCATAACAAGAACAAAATTATTAAGTACATCATGTTACCTAAACCATTTTATAGGCAGACTGGCCGACTGACCACTACTGAATGACAAAACGACATCACCGAGAAATTGGAAAGTCTGATATGGAAGGTTAAACGTACTATCTACTCGACAATCAGCTGACAGACAGTTATAGGTTATTGAACAGACAGCAGACATGCTTGGATGCAAATACAATTACTGCATGTACTATGTGAAAATATTTCTAAAGCGTAACACTAATTTAACATGGCAAAATAAAAAAAAGATAATTATATAACAGCATAATATGTATAAGGCTGTGTATAATGAACCAGATCAATCAGTTAGATCATTTCAACGAATTAAACCGATTCAATCAGTTTCTCTCTGAATGTAAAATAGTGAAAATTAACAGTGAAAAAAATCTGAGAGACCACTCTTAAAACTAATTTTTTAGTAGTTCAAACTCGCTCTTGTGGCGTAAATTTTATAAAAACAAAGAAGTGATCTCAAACTTCGGAATGAATTTAATGAATTTCTATCAATAATTTTCATTATTTTGGAGTGGTTCACCCAGGCCCCACTTCAAAAAGTAGATTTTCACTCTTTTACATGTCATGAAAAGAATCAGTCGCAAACGTTTGATAAAAAAAACTGTTATGTCATTCATATTGCTAATGAGTACAAGTTTTACTATTATTGTTGCTATATTTTGCTTATAGTCACCATTATTTAACTCTTTTTAAATAAGAATTGCTATATCCTTTAACATTGTACTTATTTGAGTATACTGCATTATTATGTATGTGTGTGTACGTATAAGTGTTTGTGTATGTATTATATTTTTTGTTTTTGTTTTGTAAGGTATCATGTAATTTTATTATAATTTGTCAATTTTTAAAGGGGGCTATTAGCTTAATGGTATGTGTCATCACTACCTTATGATAGCCTCCTCCACTTAACAGCTATTACTGTATATTGCACTGAATAATATTTGTTAGTGGAAATAAAAGAACAGAACAGAACAGGGCAGTTTAATCAGTGTGGTGCCACATATTCAGCAAATCGAATTAGTTCATTGAGATTTTAGAACATGAATACAGCAACATAGTCATACGTAGTGTTCAGATTCTTTGACACAAGAACATCACTGCATGTACTATATGAAATATATTTATAAAGCGGTACAGCTACATAAATATCACTTAGGAAAATAGAGAAAATAACATATAAATTATCCTTTTCCTCATTAATTCAATATTTGCAATACATCAACACTTTATTGCCGATCTCTAGTATATCAAATGTATACAAAATCAAATAGGTTAAGCATTTGTTTTTATTACAAAATCTCCCTAGAGAAGAAAGTACATTCGAGTAATAATTCATGACCATGTAACCTGAACTTGAACCATACTAATAATGCACTAGGCGAGTCGAGAAAAACATATCAGTTTCATCGTTATGTTCTATGTGCTGTATTTCAATTTTGACACATATCTGACGAATATCGACTACTCTATACCGGTATATTTTGTAGGGGTTTTACTACATAAACTGTTGAGTTTCCTACAATGACTGTAGTTCCTACATTACCCGTTATTTTTACAACAATAGGTATCTATATACAAATTCAAGTAAGGGCTATTTTCAGTAAATCCTGCGAAATTTCTAGATTCTTTACTCAATGGTATTTAAAGTTGGTAGTACTTCTGTACTATTTTTACCCACCTAATGAAAACCTAATGTAAACTAATTAAGCTGAGTTATATAGATATTGACAATTAAAGCGAATTTAGGGTGGATGGGTTGCCTCGAAGGGTGTTTTCCAAATATTATGGTACACACTATCTGTGGTTGTTCATGCTGAAACATTCCTGCACACAATAATACAATGATAGTTTTCTCTGTCTACAATTATTATCTGTAATTGCTGAAATTTTGCACGCAGGTTGAGTACAACAAATCCGGACATTTAGAAAAGAGTACTCGTATCTCGAGGAGCTCCGGCTTTGTGCCAGCCTTCTAAATAACCCCTTGTGTTAATCTCTTTGTATTTTCTCTGACTGTCGTTGCTTTATTTCAAAAGAATGTTCTCTTGGACTAGCGGTTGAGACATGTGAAATATAAACTTACAATGTGTTTTCCGCAGTGGCCCAATGTCCGTTGCGGATCGTTTTTGTAGCATTTTCTGACTGTCCATTATATCCTTTAGAAACACTACTCCTATGTAAGCGTGTACGATTTACTATCTTCCGTCACCTACAAAAGTTTATGGGCATATTTCATGAACTGTGGGTTTGCATGTTTTTGAATAGCATTTAATTGAATTAATCAGGCACATGGATAATAATGTATTGTAAATTATTTGATTGCATTAATCAATATAAATAACTTATTAATTTTCTAATTGGCTTAATGACTTATTAATTTCTTTATTTATTGATGTATCCATTAAATGGTTATTTGTGTGTGTTGTATTATCCTCTGCTAATGTTTCAAGCCATACCTGGTACAAAGAGTGTTTTCATCTTTTTGGGATTACGCCTTTTTTATGCTCCATTCAATAATAATCAACCTCAATTATATCTGTTTTACTTTATACCGTTCTGTATAATATGAAAAAAAAAATGTTAAATTAACCAAAAAAATGCCACTGTAATATAGTATATTTGTCACGTTAAGATAAATTTCCAATGGAAAAACAAGTTGTGTTTGTAGGACTGTTTGACTCATTTTTTTTTATTAGAAATGAAGAATGTCGCCACGTTTACTAGATTGTAAGCGAGAGAAGCGAGTTACTCTCTAGTATCTATAATTCAGTTTCTCATTCGGTCCCCATTGCCATTAAAAGGCATACAAACTTATTCAATACATGTACAATTCGTTTAAAATTATATGGACATTCTTAGCAATGAGTTTCGGTCAAAATTGATTGTTGGTCAGTATATCGGTAGGCTGTTTCAGTCTTTCTTCGATTTTCATTACGTTAGTATGCAGATTGTCTTTTTTTCTCGTGGGTAGTATACATTTTTTAAAAGTTGTAATACTGTTCCAGTTGGTTTTTGAATTTTGTTTGGCAGTAAGGTGTGGCAGATCCAAGGCAAAGGAGGCATAAGTCGCAGGTTTAGTGATCATTTTTCCCAAAGTTAACTTTATTTAAAAAAACATACAGTTTAAGCATTCAACTTCCATAGACAATAAACATTTTCAGATGCATGGTCAACAAATTTTCAAAAACATTCAATTTAAAATTACCCTGCTTTGACAATATATACTGATAAACAATTTTTAAATGCAGTTTTCACAAAACCTACATTTTAAAGTTCAAACTTTGATAGTTAACTTCACAAGGAAACATTGCACGTAACTGATTTTGCATGTTAAAGATAATAATGTGTAGTTTCGTTATCTATAAATAACTCAATTTTCAATTTTCCAACTTATGCCTCCTTTGGCTTTGCTCTGCCACAGTTTGTTGTTTGTTGATCATCCCACTGGCCGTCGGTTCAAGGCTGGCTTGGCTTATGGAATGTACTCACCTTAAAATTTTGAATGTCGGTGAGGTTTGAGGTGAGGTTTTATAATTTTTATTACGATTAGTCCTATACAATTCAACTGTAAGAAAGAGTGGCAATAAAGATAATTTAGAATTTGGATTTGAATGATGATTGTTTGATTTACCAAATTTACAATCAGTTTGATTAGAATGTGTACGCATTCAAATAATACGTAATTGGGACCAATCCACATTTCTACCGACTGACAAATCAATCAACGTGTTCACCTAGATGACCTATCGACCAATCAGGAGGTTTACAGACCAGTTATTTTTATAAAATTATGACTTTCTGTCAAGTTTTTGAATATCTCAAAATTAACCTGCCGTACAACACATTTTGTTACGACACCTCACAAATAGTCCTATAAGTTCAAGTTCAAGTATCTTTTATTCCAAATCATTTCAATATTGGTAAAAATTACAAAGATCATGCAGTAATTTAATTTACAATAAAATAATATAATAATAGTAACATGAAGTTGAAATGAGACGGAAAAAGGCATTCAAGCTAAGCTTTTAAACATGAAGCCCACAATACATTAAAAATATTATTTAACTACAAAAAAAACATAAAAACCTAAAAAAAACATTAGATTTGATTAGATAAACTATAGATTTGTATTTTCGTCAATAACAGGTTTAAACAATGATTATCAAACATGGTATTACCATTTCATTAAATAGTTCAATTCTTCTTGTGTAATATTAATGCAATAAAACTTTCGGTTACACGTAATACTATTAGGTTTCAAGACGCTAGTAACAAGAGACCAGTTTATATAGCTATCAGGAAGGTGTAAAACTATATATAGACCTGCAACATAACGTTCACACGTTGGCGAAAAAACTAAACATTGATATTTAATGCTTCTTTATAATACCCTCGCTTTCTTCCGTGTCTTTTAACTGGCGTGATAATGTCATCGTATAACATCATATTATTGATCAACTATTTTAAATTTTCTGTATTATTTTTATGTACAGTATTGTTGATTATTACAGTTTGCGAAACGAATACAATTAAATGAAATGAAATCTAAAACATCGATTTGTACATAGATAGTAAAAAATCGTATTGCCAGAAAATTAGAATGAGAGTATAAGATAACCTATGCTATATGGCTCATTGTTCATATCACACATTTCACAGAAACGTAGAAGACTGATTTGCTGGACACTGCCAACGCAGTTGACAAGAAGTAAGCTATCAGTAAAAAATGGTAAGACAAAAGCAAATAAAGATATTTTAACAATGATGGTGTCGAATAAAGAAGGCAGGAAGAAACTAGTCGTGTATGTTCGGCCTAAGTAAGAACTAAGTACGTTTACTCGGTATTATAAAAGGTTTAATATTTCAACATATATTATGTCATTATCATGTTTCCTGATAATTTATGTCAAAATAATGAAACATGTCACGATGGCATGTATCTCATTACATAGAGTAAGCATTATACTTTATTACTTGAAGATCACAATCACTGGTGACATTTTGGTCCGTTTGTGTTGTGTACTGATCTACGACTTGCACTATAACTAACATTCTTTCAATTTTCAGATAGATATTTCTACACATGCGTATATCCACGATCCAAACATTCACACATTATTACAGGACGAAGAGATTTACATGGTGTCAACTCTACAAAAGGAATGAGAAGACCAGTTTAACACTGGTGCTATCAAAAAAGCTAAATGTTTATTATAAATTCATGTTACGGAATTTTAAAAAATACCACAGAATGGTACGCATGACATCACTGGTTTGAGTGCTGGGTCTGGTAAATGCTGTTCTAGTCTCAAAATGTCATCAGTGGGATACCTTTCCAGCCTGAGGTGAAATTTCTATTCTGAGCTCGACAAGATATTTATACTAGATTTTGTGACTCACAGATTGCACTATTTGTTGCTAGCAGTAATTCCTTAATGAAATCGCTATGCAAAGAAAGCATTAGGTTAAATTATTAAAATAAACAAGATACAAAACATAGCATATATATCTGAGTTTAAGGTGTTGTATCCTGATATTCATACCACAAGACTAAAATAAATCGCATTGTCATGTTTAACGAGGTAACAGTTCCTAATTGATGTACGATAACATTTGTTACATATATTCTTATAGTTTTTTTGGATTAGTCCAGCTTATGTTAAGGTAACGAGGTTTAATGTATTTTATTATGTTCCGTAATTGCAACAGTAGATATCCATTATTATTTATAATATTTAATACGTCTTGAATTTATAGGTATAAGATGATAACCATAAGCTGTTATTAATTTTAATTATAAAACAATATTAAAACATACTTCAGAGTGACAATTATACATTATTGGCACAGTTTCCATTCATTAAATTACAATGTCATACCTCTACCTATCATACCTCAAACGAGATTAAACCATGCCATTTTAAGTTAATAAACTATCTGTAGAAAGACTTGAGGACACGCAAAATAATCACTATAGTCCCGAAATTATTCGTTATCCTGAAAAACATGTTTACAATCAAATGTATTTTTTCAAGTAGTTATTATTATATTGTTAACTGTTCTTATTACGTGTCTACGACGGGTGCATCGCGGCCGGGTATAGTACAATGTCTGTCATTGGGCAACGAATTAGATCACATCTCATTTGACCAATCACATTGTGTTGTAGATAATTCATTTCAATTTTTTATATCACGTATAACATGCGAAAGTGGGCAAAATCGACGGAGTGAAATGCGAAAAACACAATCCATCATTTCAGTCACCGTGCTTTATACAAAGATATGTCACTTATTTTGTGTTAATTTACTTTGTTATATTATGACTTTAGTTCCAATATTTTATATTTATCTTTATTTCGCAAGTTGGAGACGACTCCTTGCGTTTAATTAAAATTGAATCAGGTTTTGATTTTCTTCACATCTATAAGCCATTCAGCGTTTTCCCAAGATTCCTAAAGAGATAGAGATTATTATTCAAACTAGATAGATAATACCCATAGGATATGACTTGTTTGGTTTACATATAGTCGTTTATCGTTGCTAATACTTCAATGTAGAAATGCGACAGCAATCGTCTCTAGTGATTTATCATACGGAGTCCTACATTTAAAACGTTTCCAGTATACTGCTGCAGGCACTATTTTTTTTACAAGAATTGACAATTATTTAAATTATTTTTGGTGGGAAATACTCAATTTATTTCAAAACAATTAGTAACTTTACTCTAGATTTTCCGTTTCCCATTGCTACTTTCTGAATTTATTTTATTGAAGGTAATGCTCGACATGCCGTGACTGTCTGTTAAATTTAAAAAGGGTCGTTTATAATTAGATGGCAGAAAGTAATATTACTAATACACTTAACCAGGCTTATTTATTCAATAATTAGTATTGTCCATATTAATAACAGATAGGCTATACAAGCCTACACATTTGGATACAATACATATTTAAAAAATAAAAAAAAAAAAAAAACGGTAAAAAACCGTTTTTAGGTTCTTGCAAAGTAGACCTTAGAATCTTGTGTCCTTGTTGGTGTTGTTGCGAACATAACTTTAAAAAAGCGTCTAGCGTTGGCAGTTTTGAACGGACGTGCATGAAATGTTGTGCACATAAATTAGACATAATTTCCAACAAACATTCATAGCCCTTTTTACTTTAAATCTCAGGGTGTCACCTAGACCCACAAGACCAAAAACGCGTTTCATCAAGTAGTAAGCGCATAAGTAGCTCGGCGGTTAAGACATCCTTTAACATGATCTTTCTACAAAAGGGAAGGTCTTGGGTTGGGTTTGACCATGCATCCACCAACCAAGTTTCATAAAGTTCGTACCAAGGACCTAGCAGTAGAGGAAAAAACAGACAGACAAACGGACAAAATTGTCAAAACAGATTATGTTACAGATACATATCAGTATACCTTTGTATATATAAATGCCATACATTGAAATTAATTTAAGCACTTTCTGTGTCTATTCACATTTAGATCCAGCTCGGAGCTGTAGAATTTTCTGTCTGATTAGCATTAGGTGTACATCCCCATTCTAATTAATTTTTGTTCTCAAGTCTTAGCACGATTGACAATTGTTTTTATTTTCCACTTGATCACTTGACTTTACAGTATAAATGGTAAAATTCATAAAACTATCTAATGGCAATGTACACGCAATAACGTAAGTACATAAGTAACTAAATAATAGATAATTGATCAACCAATCCAGCAACCAACCAAGTAAGGAAAAGGCTTCTACTTCAAAACATACGCAACCGACCCCTGACCAACCGATCGACCGACAGACAGACAGTCGGTGCGACAAATTGATCGATTCTTCAATCAAATCAAATAATCATTCAAAAAATCAATCATCATTCACTTTGTATCAAGTACGATGACTTGGTTGGCAACCGTCTTGTAGTTCCATCTTTAAGTCGATTTTTTTTTGGAAGTTCTGATGTCTTCTTTTATCTTTTTACAAAAGTTGATGTAAGCGCCATTAGAATGCGTACATTCTTTGTATAGTCTACTACGACCAACGGATCGACCGATCAATCAATCAATCATTATTTATATTGTATTTACATTCTATATAGACCGCATGAATCATTAAGTAAAGTGCGGCAATTAAAAAATGCAATCATTATCATTTTGCCTACACCGGGCGGCCCCATTATGCCTCCTATTATGTCAGCCTCATCTTATCTTCATAACTCATACTATAAAACAGTATTTATTTTCAATGATTAATTTTGAATATCTCGTAAAGCAAAAAACAATCTCTGGATTAAATGTCATATTTTCATAATTAACAATAGCAATAATATTGAATGTCTTATGTTCTACCCTATTATCTGCTGTACCGGAATTGTTTTACGAGAAAGCTAACGACTTGGAACGTAATATTGCAACAGGGAATGTTCTGGTCAACCAGGATAGTCTGAATCATCTCGAAGGACTACAGACCATAGACCAGTGTACACATACGTGCACTATAAAGAACCCAGCACACCTTTCGAGACGAGTAGGGCGTTACCCCAATGTACTGGTTCATACAATTCCCCTAGCTGTTGTGGACAGACGAAAGGGCGCAAGTGTGAGCCAGTACTTGCTGCATGACATGACGTGGCCCTTAGGAGAGTAGAAAGTCATATGAATGTGTAACTTCTAGTCTAAAGCGCCTTGAGACTGTAAAGTATAAGGCGCTATATAAATCAAAAACTACATAACTACATCTAAAATAACTTTTTAAAACCTTAGTCCACCTAGTACATTATTTCCAAAACGAATTACATGATGATGTTTCATTAATACGTTAATACTACTGATGATTTTGTAATGGATTACCAACATGATCTATGGTTATTTTCATTACTTTTTAAAGTAAACTATGTCTCCGTTGCCTGTTATGTGTAATCAATCTTTGTATCGTTTCTCATTTTAGTTAATGGAAATACTGCCTATATTCTGTATGCGTAACAAGAGTAGTATTATACACATATCAGTAGGTTAAATAACTATCTGATACTGTACACCACCAAACATCTGGCACTAGTAGTTACTGGATTACTCAAAAAAGAAGTGAGGGCCTAAAACAAATAAGTGTCACATCTCCTATGTCGTGAGTGGAGCAGCAGGCGAAGTTTCAAAGGCTCCGAGCTGTACAATGGACACCTGTAAAATGGCTGGGAATTAACCCACGATGGACTAACGTCCCATATTGGTAGCAAGAAACAGTTCCTGGTGGGAATAAGCTTCAGTCTATGCCGTACAGCTAGGCAGTGAATTTAATTTTCGCAGACGTGACCGGCTTCAAATCTAACGAATATTTAGCCCTGACTTAAACACAATTTATATAGATTTAATGCGTGTGGATGTTCTTTTTTAATTTAAAATCAAATAAATCACAATGATTTTTTTCTATGACAATACTAATAAGAATTAATTAAAAATAAATGATTATACATTAATAATTTATGTTAAAAAAAACAAATAAACAGTAAGAAAGTTCGACCGTCTTAGAAGTAAAACACAATGGAAAATTCAGTTGACATTATTTTGTGGCGTGCAACAACAACAACAACAACAACAGCAAACAAACAGACAGCAACAAACCACAACAATAGAAATGCACAAACAAATAATAAATACAAAGAAGTAAGATATCATTAAGTTATGGGTGGTTGTTATTTAATAGTCAATAGCTTACTGACTAATGAGTTACAAAAAAAATGATTTCTAACTTTTACAATAAAATATAATTAAAGTTGGAGCTTACGTGATATAATTAGGAAGTGCATTAAACCATTTGGAACCACTGTTACGGACATTGTGTTGCACTAGAGTACGAGTAGAGTGTGTTGCACTAGAGTACGAGTAGAGTGTGTTGCACTAGAGTACGTTTACTTATGTAAAATTAAGATGTTCTTTATTGTTATAAAAGTGCATATCAGACTTAGTTAAAAATTACAAGTGTTTAAAAAGGAAGTTTGTTTGAGATGTGTTAATAGCGAGGTTTCGCAAACTTACGAAATACGAAAACGAAAACGGATACGTCATACATTCTTGTAACATTCGAATA
>JAOTQE010136794.1:0-11846 GCA_025631205.1 Nesometra sesokonis
AGTAAAAATGACTTGCAAATAACAGGTTTGACTAACTGGGAGTCCTTACACAGCCGTTGTGCATTTATTTTTATTAGTCCGTTGTTATTTTTACCAAAAAAGCGGGTCACTTTTAGTGGGGCCTGTTAAGCCCCTTACTTAAATCTGCCCGTGGTATTGTACTGTATTGTAGGCCCCTAGTAGTTACATCTTTGCGAGCTAGAATCGTTCATCTCAATTGATGTTAAGGAACTCTAAATCATTTCAAATGAATATGAAAGGAATAACAATCATTGGAAAATAATACAATTAGTAAAAAAGAAAAAAAAAACAAAAAATCGGGATTTTCGCAAAAGTGATGCGCGCGGGGGTGATAAACTAATAATTTTTTTTTATGGGGCCTTAACTGTTACTCTGAACTAAAACATTTCTTGTAAAACGTTTAAAAAAACATGGAATGTGTAAGAAATTTGAAATAAAGGTGAGTGATCCCCACGAAAGATAAAAAAAAAGTTTGTGGATGGGGGAATTAGTAAGTCCCCACCCCCAAATCTGCCCTTGGTTAGGCCTAATTTGAAAAAAAAAAACAAAAAAAAATGCGCTCTCTAAACTGCCTGCGCTAATGGATGGCCCTAATTTTTACTGATCATTTTTAAATGCCTTTAATACCTGTACACTTGATTTAATTTCTGCTGCTAGATTTATTTTCTGTGTATCATTTTTTTATCACCACCAAGGTCCTACCACACTGAGTTGCCATGAACAGTTTGGTGCCCGTGCCCACCACCGACCCTGAGACTAGCTTAGATAGTTACTACTGTAGTCTCAACAAATTTTCAAAAATCTTGAGGGCGCCAAACAAACAAAGCCCACGGATTTCGACATCGCTCTTTCAAAATTGTAGAAAAGGTTTTTCCCACAACGTAGAATCCGTTTTCAGTTTGGTATTGAGTTCTCTATTTTTTTCAAAAATGTCTGTTGATTATATTGGATGTAAAGTGCATTTGACAACAGAGGATGGTTCATATGAAGGGAGAGTACATAATGTTGATTTAGTTCAAAAGAAGATATCATTAAAGAAAGGTTTGAAATACAGTATTTGTCTTTAGGCTAGGCCAAGGTTAAGGTGGTACGGACAGCGGACATGCCAATCTATTCGCAGCAGGCGAATTTCTCGGCAGATCATTTTGGGCATGTAGCCTCTTGTTATTGTACCAAGGCCTAGGCCTAGGCTAGCATCAAGGAAGTTGTTCTGCTAGGATGGTGTTTATTTATGCAGCAACGATTATAATGATAAAAATGTTATGTTTTCTGTTTTTACTGATAATTTGTTGGGTAAGATAAATTACAAATGATCAAAACCCATTTTTATTTTCATATGTGTTTTTCTGTAATTTAATTAAATTTTGCCAGGGTCGGTCTAGTGAAACGTTAACAAATATTAACCAATATTAGGCCTATCCATTTTTAAATATTATTGTTAGTAAAGTCACAAAAGTGACATTTTTTTTTTATTCAACTTTGAACGTTATATTTCAGAAATCCCGTAAGGAATTCACGTTATATAGCATAAAGTATATATGTAATTTAATAGAGCTATTTTTAAGCTTTAAAATGAGACCAGTCTCATTTCCATGGGTTTTATACTTACTGAGTTATGGTTACTTAAATGCGCGAGGTATTGCTAATTAGCAAAAAGTTCATCAACCCCTATCTCACTAATTAGTGGGCTGAAACCAAAAATTTTTCAGTTCTGGTCGTTTCGTATGGTGGCAAACCAAATTCCAAATTTTGAAAAAAATCCAAGAGATTGAGGAAAATTATTGGTTGATTTGACACGGAATTACCCAAGAGTATGACATGAGTGGTTACTCGAGGAGTCAATAGTATCCTCATTTTATTGCCATATTGGGAGTAGATTTTGACACTCGACAATTTCCAAATATGGCGACTTCCAGAGAAGGAACGGAAGATGTAGATGAAAAAAAAATAGAAAAATAAAGGCCACATAATTGGCATGATTATTAATGAATTCACTAAAGGGACATTAAATAATAATTTTGCAGGTCAACTGTAGTGTTTAGGGGGCTAAAAATGTAAACAACATGACTGAACATGCCATCTACCCGCTGAATTGTATTATGTTTTATTGAACTAAGAGGCCTAGGACAAAAACTAAAAAGTCATCATCATCGTCATCATCTCTGATGAAAAACATAATACTAGTCCGAATATGTCGAGACCAGCCCTTTTTACTATATTTGTTACTCTTGTCGTTTGTGTGAGACAACTTGAGTTTGATACTCTAGTGAAACACGAGTAGGATGTTCAAATGCAACCTATAATAAATGGACCTTATTATTAAAAAGTTGGACCATGGAGCTTTTATGGAAAATATGCATGTTTTGGGAATGTACAGTATTGTAAATGTTCAGATTTTTAGAAACCACACTAAAAATAAATATAAATAACTAAAATAAATAATTATAAAGAAAAATGACAGTGCTGTAGATTAACTTCCTGGTAAAATTTTTAGACTAAAAAATAGGCCAATTATAAATATTTTTAAAATTTAGTAGTGGTATGCTTGGTTCTGCCTCTTGCAAGGTTCACTTATGGAAACCGCAAAAGGCATAGCATCATTTATTACTAGGCCTAGCTAAGGATGAACCAGCAGCAATGTAATGGTGGGTGGCATGATGACTAAAAACCATATTTTTACCTTTTTCAGAGGCTTAGGGTGGGTGGCAGGTTGAATTTAGGCTGGGTGGAAGGCCTTAAAAAAAGCTTTAGGGTGGGTGGAACAATTTTAGGGTCCACCTCAGCCCTGCATAATTACATCCCTCAGTGTGTACTAACTCTTAGTACAATAGACCTATGTGTATTTGTATTTGATGCCAATAACAATATCTGTATCTTTTTGATTTGAAGTGAAATTGAATGGGTTCAAGCATCAGCCATTGAACAAATTTCCAAGAAAGGGTGGTTATACAGTATTCAAAAAATATTGTTACATGGTCATGAACATAAATTTACACTGGTGTGTGTTTAGGCTAGACTTATACCTCTGACTCTTTACCAGCAATTTTAACAAGGAATTGTTACTAAGCAATTCAAACACCCCCGCCCCCAATACTGTCCAAAAGAATGATGTAAATTTAAATATTGGACAGCTGCTTCTTAATAATATTTAATAATAATAATATGTGGCATTTATATAGCGCTTATTGCCATGCCTCTATTATGCGCTTCACAATACCTCCAGTCATTGGGACAAACACTTATGGAATACAATCTATTCCATAATGTTGCAGCCGTAATCAGCGCATATGGCATTTATACCTCCAAGGTACCCACTTATACTCCTGGGTGAAGAGAGGCAACGTGGATAAAGTGTCTTGCCTAGGAACACAGTCAACCAGAGTGAGTCTCGCCACCGACCTCGTGATTGGAAGCCCAAAATGCCACCGCTGCGTCAACTGCTTCCACAACTATGAAGCCCCCAAAACAAATTTACTCATGATGAAAACATGTTTTAAAACTTTGATTTTTATTGACATTTTCTGTATTTTTGTCAAAATATAAAAATGGACCAAGGATAGTGATACTTTAACAGTCTTTTTTTATGGCAAACTGTACGGTAATATTAAAAATAAAAGAATTATTCAATAAATTTATTATAAAATGCCATTTGCTACGGTAACTGAAATGGATTGCTCGGCAAACATTTTTCCTGTGAATAACTTTACAAATTTATTAATTCAAATTGATTTTAATTTTTTTTCATTTTTTAGTAATTGTTCTACCCAACGGCAAGGAACTTACAGGACTACATAACTTCTTTTCATCAGATATTGTCAATTGTAAGTATCTTTGGATTTTCATGACATTTTATATAAAAAAATATTTGATGTTGCAGTAGAAAATTAATGAAATCAGGTGCAGCAAAGCGTGACCAACAGAATTAACATACACTGTTTCTGGAGGCACCAAGGACAATAGAGAGAGCACCGGGCCAAAAAACAAATGTTGAACTAAAAAGTGTTTTCCCTGAAGTACCGGGTCCATGATAAATAGTTCTTTAACTTTATAAATAAATAGGCTTGGTTTTCATCAGCACCACCATTAAATATTGATAGCGATATGGAAATAATGTTGAATTGTAAATTTGACATTGTGACCATCTTTGAATTATAAAAATGTCAAATAATGTATTTTAATTTTATACCAAAATATAATCCCACAGGCTGCAGTACAATATTGTTTTGTTAAACTATTAACAATTTGCCTTTTATTGTATAATTTAGTGCAAGTTATTGATACAAAAGAGACACCTGGGAAGGCAGTCTCAGCTCCACAATGCTCCCAGATAAATGAAAGTGCCGGACGGAATGAACACTTAGATAATACAGAGCTCGTAGAATCAAGTCAGTTTAATGATGCAGTGTCTCCAGATAGCACTCACTATACAGGTAGGTACAGATAAAGACCAGTTTTATTACAATTACTAAGCCTACACCATCACTGCAGTGTTTCCATAATTACTAAATCTACACCATCCCTGAAATGTTTCCAAAGTTACAAGGTCTACACCATCGCTGCAATGTTTCCCCAATTACTAGGGCTACACCATCACTGCAATGTTTTTAGAATTACTAGGCCTACAGTACATCATCGCTGCAATGTCTCCAGCGTTTGAATGCAAATAATAAAAAAAATAAAAGACATGACAGGAGCAGCATTAGTAAAAGGCACTGTTATCTTTGATGTGCTGCTCTAATAAAAAAATAAAATGAAATGCCTAAACATTAGGCCTATCTTAAACATGGCTTTTTAACTTAGTTTTAAATAGATAAAAATTAGTAAATTCAACAAAATGATTTCTAATATCTGGATGAAAAGTATTCCACAATTAAATTATTTAAATATAGAATTGTCTGATTTAGATTCATTTAAATTTTTAAAGGTATGGATGCCTATTAATTAAAGATTAAGTAAAGAATACAAGTTGTTACAAGATTTCACAAGGTCTTTACTAAGATTACCTGCTTTCACACATAGCGATCCTTGTTACAACTTTTAACATCTTGTTAAATTTGAGAAAAGTGTATGTGTGAATCAGCTATAAGAAGCAATATACACACTATCATCATGTTTGATTTAATATTTTGACATATTAGATGTAATTTTATGGTGCATTATATATTCTCATAATATTATAAAACTTAACAGTTTATGTTTACTTTCTAAATTCATAAACAGGCACTGTTCCTTCAAAACCAAAGAAAGTTGCAAAACCAATCTACGAAGCCAGTGATGTTTTTATTATACCAAAACTAGATGACAGATATTTTGAGGCTGTAAGTTTACATTACATTGACTTAAAACCTCCAAATATGATTGCTTTCTGTTACCGCTCTGCCCCTTGCCCCAATTTGTTTTTATGAAACCCCAGTACAGGGATTTTATAGGTAGGCAGGTTGCTAGTTGAGTGAAACAATTGCCTATTGAGCTCATACTTTTTATATTTTTCTCATGGGAATTTTGGTTGGCCTAAGAGGAGCTGTTGTAGGAGACTTTCATTAAAGCACTACAGCTGTTAACCTTTTTTTTTGTGTTGAAACCATAGGTGGAAGACTTACAGCAACAACCTGCAGTTGGTTTGTGTATGGAGGGCATTGACCTGGGAAGAAATGGTAAACTCTCGCTTGTACAGGTCTGTATAACAATCATAGTTTAATTCAAACCTTTGTCAAGTATGTCAAGCTCTCTAAGATTTGCATAAATTAAAGACGTGATGATAACGATCAACGATAAATGGAGAAAAGAAGTTGGAGAAGTATTTATGTTTGAACAACAGTATAAACCTTCATTAACATTTTTTTAAATACTTTTTTTTATTTCATGTCATATCCAACAGTGAGTTTTTCTTGGAACTTACAGGATTACATCTACTAACATCATCTAAACACATTACTGACGTAATGACGTCATGCTCAACCAAGTCTCATTATGATGCTTAGGGAGTGGCGTTGTTAAGTTGTGGGATAGAAAATGTTAAGCCAGTCTCGAACCAAGTACCTTGTGATCGGAAGTCAAGCATGCTAACTACCAAGCTAATGTGCCACACTATTTTCACAGTCAATTTAGAAATAAACTTTAGTTTTAAAAGTTTGAAAAAAGAAACATTGTTTTTATTCACAGCTCTAAGAAATAAAGGGGCATGCTACATTTAAAAGGCCCATAACTTTTGGACCATTTTACCTTTTTACCTAATTTAAAAAAAAAATCAATGTTGCTAAATTTGGTTCAATTTTTAGTAAAATCTGAGACTCCTTAATTGGTTAATATGAATGAACGTCTCATCTTAAAATTGTTTAATTAAAAAGATTCTATGGTTGTGTTTGTCTTTTTCATCGTGTTACACTTTGCTATCTTTACATATTCATGCTAATGATAAACAAACATTTGTTTTTACAGTTTTCTACTAAAGACAAAATATATATCTTTGATGTTAAGAGTATGGGTAGAAAGGCCTTCAGTAATGGCATTGGTGATGTCATTGAGAATGAAAACATTGTAAAAGTAAGTGTATTTAATTACTATTCCAATAGTAGAGAAGCATAATATGATAATTTAAAAAATTCAACCTGAATTTTAAACCAGTTTGAGATCGCCATAGTAGCATTAATCTTGTTTATATTTCTTGCATATCCTAGTCTTACCATCCCTTTGTTGGTTGCAGTGTCATGTGACACTGTAAGTACAAAATAATATTTAAAATACAGCTCCCATTTAGAATACAGTATTTGTGAGGTAGGTGAGATCAAATTAAGACAATCACCAAAGTAAACCTGAATTTTACAAAATTTAGTTTTAATCAATTATAAGTACTATGTTAATTATATTTCATTTTAATATACTTTTTAGGTACGTTTTCATGAAGCAAAGTGTCCTTCCTGCAGATTTTTCTGAAATTTATAATTGTTGACTTCTTGATTGCCAATTTTCTCAAAAAATGTGTCTGTACATGTAAACTTCAAATGTTCATCTCTTTGGATCTAAAATTATGCTTTGGCAGCACCAAACATATTTTTAGGCACAATTGACCATTTCGAGCTCCAGAAAACAATCCTTGATGCAGTTTGTTAAATTTTATTATTTTTTTTAGCATTGTTACTGATAAAATATTCATTTGTAATGCTTGATTTTTTTTGATATACAGCTAATGTTTTCTTTGTTTTTTGTTCTTTTAAATTACTTTCTACAGATTATCCACGATTGTCGCGCTCTATCTGATCTTCTTTATCATGAGTATGGATTGAATTTGAAAAATGTGTTTGACACAGTGGTAAGAATTATATTGTTATATTTGATGTGAATGTTGTTGTTTAAGAGGGTTTGTTAGCTCAGTTTTTTAAACTGTTGTTAATCGTTGTGCTGTGCGGTGAACCATGAAGACTCACTGGTTCCTGGTTCAATGAAACACCACACCACTCTCCTTGTGTTTCAGCTGGGGTTTCGGAGTACAACTTAATAGTACACCATGTGTAGGATAAGATGTTAAGCCGTTGGTCCCATGTACAACATGGCTGATGTGCATGTTAAAAAACACAGTGCACTCTTCAGAAAAGAGTAGGGGATTGTCTCCCAGTGCCCCATCACTACCAGAAGTCCCTATTGGAAATAAGTCCCCAGATTTTTGTAGGCTACCTTGGTTTTCCACAACACTGAATTAATCAATTCAACATCAACAAATTAATTGTTAACATAATATATAATAGTAATTACAAATTGTAAGTGAATGCTGCAAAGCAAATCTTACAAATGTTCCTTAAAAAGATTATTTATGCAAGTTCATTTGAAAAGAGCAGTAAATAACTTTAGCATGGTTTGTTGGCTCAAAAGTATTTTGGCCGACACATGGGCTGATTAAACGTAGAAATAGGAAACCTAGAAATGTAGTAAAAACGTAATACTCAACCACTGCAACATGCAGACATTCGTACCCCATCAGTACAAATAGATAGTCAAACATAGGGGCGACTTTGTAGGAGGCGAGTTTCCGAGGGGGCAACAAGGGCCACTAATAGAAGGTCCTAGGCCTAAATAGCCACTGTATTATGCCAGTCTACAACAAGCATCCCCAAAGTGTAATTAGGGGTTTGTAAATAACATTGGCATCAAAATATTGTGGCTAATATTAGTCGGCCACAATATTTTGAGGCCAGTGTTGTTTACAAACCCCCCTGTCAGTCTAGACATTATTACATTTGCTAAGACAGACTCAATAAATTATTTTGGCTCTGCTCTTATTAAAGTAACATCAAGTTTCATAATTTAAGGATTGTAAGTAATGTATTTAACAATATTTTAATAAGATTTTGATACTGAAAAATGACCAACATTTTAGAGGCTACCAGCTTTTTAATGGATTTTCCTCGTTTTTAATGGATTTTCCTCGTTTTTAATGGATTTTCCTCATTTTTAATGGATTTTCCTCATTTTTAATGGATTTTCCTCATTTTTAATGGATTTTCCTCATTTTTAATGGATTTTCCTCATTTTTAGCATTATAATGTTGGAAAATTAGGGTACGTATTTGTTTCAATTTTAGTTTGAGAGGAATTATCATAATACATATTCCTTCAAAATAAGCATGTTATTTTCAAAATAATTTTTTGTCAATTTTCAGGTGACAATAAATCTTTAAGGTCAATCCTTTATTACAGTCCCTCTCAAAAACCAACCATGTTTTGGACTGTGATTTCTGTTTGATTTCTTGCCAGTTTAATGTAGAGAGCCAGGTTTATATTGGTTTTATGATTTTGGTCCAGTTTTAATAGTTCAGTATTCTATAGGGTTTGTTTTGGGGGAGTTGACTGTATAAAAAACTGAGATGATTATTAGGATTAATATTATTTTATTACAGATTTATTATTGATTATTGTTAGGTGGCTGATGTGGTAGTGTGGAAACACAGGAATCATGGAAACTTGCCGAGATCTGTGATATCATTACCAGCCTGTATGCTGGAGTACTTGGAAAATATTGATCCGCAAACTATAGAGTTTATAAAAGCACAAGAACACTGGACCAAGGTAAGAACTTGGTATAAAGAACTATACAATTTATGAAAGGATAAGAACGCCTGGTCAAGTTAACGACATAGCAGGGCAGTCACCAGCTTTTTTCAAGGGGGGAGGGGGTGCGTTTTTAAAAAGACAAAACCTATACCTCTCCAGGGGCAGATCTAGGATCCAGCTAAACAGGAGTGGGTTGCACTTTTACATATTGGAGTGGGCATGGTACTGAGTTTTCATTTTAACAAGCAACAAAATGCTTATGTGCACCTCATTTTCTGTGTTTTGGACTCTTTTATATGTGCACTTGATTCCTATAAAGCCCTGAGGGGGTGCGTTCATATTTTCCGCACCCCCTTCCCCTGATTACGCCCATGCATAGTAGAAGAAACATAATTTATGAAGGAACAAGAATGTTTGGTTAACGTAAGGACTTGGTATGAGAAATTGTATACCTCATATATTGATTCCAGTCATCTGATTGGTCAATCAGCATCTATAAGAATGTTTAGTTTGTTTAATATTGGTAAGAGCCTGTTTGGTACAATATCTTAGGCATGTTTACAATTAGGGAGGTTTTGCAACTTTATGCAATGAAATAACGGAAATGGAGTCATCACACTTTTGCTTTTGTAAGTTAATAATGTGTTATATCAAATTTTAATTAAGTATAGTTAATGATTTTACAAATCAAAAATTACAAGGGTGTATAACATTTCAGTTTCCAGAATTGTGTTTTGTAAAGTCGGGAAATTCAAATTTATACCTAAAATTTAATAAACAAATTAGTGTTAAATAACAATAATGTAAAAGATAAATTATGTACTTTTTTCTGTGTAGAATGATCCTCTGCTCTGGGAAGAGCGTCCTCTTGATGGCAGATTATACAAGTACGCTGATTTCAAAATACGGAGCCTTCTAGAGTTACGTGATAGACAATTGTACTTTATGATGGAGGATTTCAGGGTTGGAGTGGAGGAATACTTAAGTACATGGAGAGATAAAGCAATTACAAGAGAAAAGGAACATGTATGTGAACTTGTTTAAACCTAATCACCATCTTCTCACTATCTGTGTTTCTAGTAATGAGAGGTGTCATAAAATTAGTTGATAATAATATATTCCGAAAGTGATAACATTTAATATTTGCTTCCAAATTATTAGAAATAAATGACCTTTGACCACACTACAATGACACACACATGACAAATGGTCTTACAAAAATTGGCCTAGGCCAATAATTTATCAATCAATTTTAATGATTGTTTTGTTACCTTCTTTACAAGAAAAAAGAAAAGGTCACCATAAACCTACTAGTTTACTTAAGAAAAAAAACATTGGTCACAGTAAGCAATGCCCGCAAGACAAAATGCTCTTTAATACTGGACGCAGACATTTTTTATATGTTGTACAAATAATCACACACTCAGATAAAGCAGTTTTTGTTGAGGGAAACATAGCCGCAAAACTATGTAAGAATTTATGTTAAGTTTAAATTTTTGAAAAACCAACCAAATTTACTGACCTGACTGGCAGTTTCAGACACCTTTGATCCAACGGTGTCCTTCCTCAGAGTGACGGATCTGTTAAGCAATCCGTTCACTAGTAGGTGGCGGTTGCCTAAGAACAGGGAATACGTGATTCAGTAAGTGGGCCCCTTCATCTCTGTTTATGGTCTTGTCTCCTCTGCGTCTGATCCATATCACCTCCTTGATGAATCTGATGGTTTTCATCTAAGAAATTTTAATTGAGGGGTATGTGTGATGCCCTAAAAATTAAGTATTTTATGGGATCCCATGATGCTCTAATATTGGGTAAGTTTAATAATTATCTGAACATATATTTAAACTACTTTTGGTAAACAGATTTCAGCATATGCCAGCGTGCCAAAATCAGTCAACAGACCACAAAAAGACATACCTGTGCAATCTAAAGAAGAGGAAGACACCAGTGAACATTACTTTGATCGAGATGTTATAACAGAACCTAGTTACTGGAGTAGAGATGCATGGAAGGAAGGTAGACAGTTCCATGAGGATGATGATAATGAGAAATATGCCTGGTATCGAGGTAAGTAGAGGTACCAGGTTAAGGAGGAGGAAGGGGTGACTGAGTGTTACTTTGAAAGAGATGTTTTAACTATAGTCCAGCTACTGTTATATAGAAGGAAGGTATACCACTATGTGATGGCAGCCATATTTGAACCCAGGACCTAGGATTGAGTTGCAATCCACAAGCTACAATGCCACTCTAACAATATATAAGTGAGTTGAACATATTAACACCCATACTACTGTATATTGTAAGCTTACTTTATGGTTAAAAAAAGGTTTAGATTGTAAGAAGATGAGATTACAAGGTTGAATACTTGGGCATGGGCAGCAATAGATATAGCTTAATCATGTAATCACCGTTAAAAAGGAGGCTTTGTGAAGTGTGTGTGAGGGCTCTTAGAAGGTTAGAAGATTTTTTTCATGTGAGGGTACCTTCTTCATTGTTGTTCATGTTATTGGGGTGGTCTAAGTTACTGCTTGGTATTGCCCAAGCAGGGTGTGCAAAGGCCGGTCTCTGAAGGTTTTGTCATTTAGGGTGTCATCTTATGGGCGGCCATTAGGGCCAAAAATACAATTATAAACACACAACGTACTAACTCAAGCACAGAACGTACTAGCACAAACACACAACGTACTAGCACAAACACACAATGTTTCAGAGCCATAGATAGAGAGAGTTTGGCCAACTCGGTTTCACGCGAGCCGCGCGTGATTGGTCAGATCAACGCAC
>JAOTQE010136805.1:0-11846 GCA_025631205.1 Nesometra sesokonis
TCAAAAATAGTGAAAGAGTGAGATTGACTGGAAAATAGTGAGACTTCTGCCAAAATAGTGAGACTTGGGAGCTCTGTCTTTGGAATATGCTAACTAAATTGAGACGTTGAGGGCAGCAATAATTACTCACTGGGCAGTAATTGTCCATTTTATTGGTAGACCGGCCGGTCATCGCTGATGGCCTGAGAGTAATTGTCGCCTGCCCTCAACATCTCAATTTTTTGTTAATGTGTTCCAAAGATGGGCTTATCCTTTCCACGTTTGTGTTGTGTCCTTTAAACGTTTGTGCTTGTCCTTTCCGAAGATGTGTTTGTCCTTTCTGAAGATGTGCTGGTCTTTTCCAAAGATGTGCTTGTCGTTTCCGACTTAGTGTTTGTCCTTTCCAAAGATGTGTTTGTCCTTTCTGAAGATGTGCTTGTCTTTTCCAAAGATGTGCTTGCCGTTTCCGACTTTGTGTTTGTCCTTTCCAAAGATGTGTTTGTCCTTTCCGGATTTGTGCTTGTTCTTTCTGATTTTATGCGTGTGCTTGTCACTTCCGAATATTTTTGTTTATTGTTTGATTAACTAACTATTGATTAGTTATTTTTATGGCTGTTGCTGCATTTACGCCTATCAAGAAGCAATTCGAGCATCCTGATTGGTCAACACAAATTGACCCTCTTCGAAATAACTCATCGTATACTTACAACACTAAAAGAGGTCAAACATCGGCGTAAATGCACCCACTCGGTATTTTTATTTGCAACATATTTTAAAAAGCGAGACAATTAGAGCTTTGCCATGTCGGTAAGGCACAACACTCAATGTGGGACAATCCTGCCGAAAGTGGGACAGCTGAAATGTATTTTAATGGGTTGTCCGTGTTGTATTGTATCAATGAATTATTCCAATGTACTGAATACTCTGGTACTGTAGAACTCCATATTACTTTCTTCGCCAGACCACAAGTTGTGATGGTATCCATGGTTACTATACCACAATGCTTGCATACAGTATGATGTCCAGGAATCAAATTTGAACTCTGAGAACAACTTGTATAAGTATTCACAAGTGTTATTATTAGTATTCTGTAAATTTGATGTCAGATTTGGGCAAAGAATCTATCTAGTAAATAAAATTGATTAGAGAAAGACTACTGTACAATACCTAAAGATAGTTTTAAATTTGAATAAAGTACCATCACCAGAAAATTGGGTACAAGTCCGAGATAAGGAACACAAAACAAGTACAGTTACTCTAATATTGCAATGATTTGACTGTGCATTACTATAAAGTTCTGCTCTACTGAAAAAGGAAAGTAAACCGTGAGAATGTTATGGAATGGTATACCATTATTATACACAGACATTCCATTGTACTGAAATATATATTGACAATGCTTTAATATTCAAATGAAGTGTGAAAAAGAAATCACTTTGTTTATTATTCAATAACCGCAATACACTGCTGTACTCTACTATTACTGTAGTACAAGTAGCTCCCCCTATTTTTAAGGCATAATTTGTTTGCACACCTCTGCAATCCCTGCCTGTCCCCCTTACAAGGTTTTTTAATTATTAAATTTAAAAATATTGTATCTTTACAGATTAAATAATGGGGTGGAATGTGCTTCAGAACCATGCACTGTACAAATTTTCTCTGCTTAACTAAATTTTTTTTATTTTATTATTTTTTTATCCATTTCTAAAACCAGTACTGTACCTTGTTACCGAACATTCCATCACATAGAGATAGAAATATTTGTTTAAATGCTGTTAGAAATAGACTTTGTATTCATAAAGTTAACAATGTTTAAATTCAAACACTAGACATATCTTTATGATCCGCTTGTCACAAGATAATATAATCAGCGTGATACATTTATGAATATTTTATTTCTTGCCCAACTATACAGTACTGTAGCAGCTTCATTTTGATTTGTATGAGATCTAGTTTGTTTTTAGTCTAAACCTCAGTCCAGACTACCAAATTTATTTGACAAAAAACCTTGATTATATCCATATATGGTAATGATATTTCTATGTATGGTCATGGTGTGACATCATCATGACCATATATAGGCATGTGACAATTTTTTTTGGCAAATACATTTGATAGTCTGGACTTAGCTTTAACATAGCAGCATATTGTTGCTGGGCTGTTTGAATACTAACTTTACAAAATCTAAGAGAAAAATACATTAAAAATGATAATGATAAAATACATTTTTATCTGTAGGTCTTTGTTGTTATTTAGCACCCACAAATAAATGCCTCTTGTTTTGCTTTTTTATGTTTAGAAAAAATAAAATTACTTAAAAGATCATAATATTGTAAATAATGTTACAAATAAAAAAAAATCATACTGTTATATTTGTTTAAATGGTCTTTAAGGAAATAGAATTTTGGCCTTTTTAGACCCAGGTATTCCTTGTGAATTGAAACAATAATCAGGAATGAATTTAGAGGGAGATTAATAGCAGGCTTAACCCCATCTCCCCCTCTCCATACACACATAAATGTTTTGAGTTGTTTTGAACATGAAAAATGTCTTACATTAAAGGTGTTAAATAATTATAGATCCAAATTTTTGACAATTTAGTTTGAATAGCCTCTTTTGAGTGATTGTTAATATCACATCGGTACATGACACCTGGCTCAGTTCCTACTCCCCCTCCCACCCCCATTTCTCCACTCTGCTCACTTCCCCACTTCCCCTTCTCCCAACTCTGAACCGTAGATCCACCCCTTTAAATAAGTTTCCTAGTGCGTTGTAATTTGTATATAATGTTTTCCTATATTCTTATAGGTGTGTTTGTTCTCATTGGTATCATCGTCTATCCAGCTGGTTGGGACCACACCATCATACAGACACTGTGTGGAAGTGATTCATACTCTCTTGGTGGATGCCAGCTTCGCTGGGTGTTTGTGTTAGCTATTGTGGCTGTCTTTGATGCCTTCATCCTGGGTATCCTAGCCCTACTGCTCGCCAGCAAACATGATAAACTTCATCCAGAACACTTTTCAGAATATTATGCACCAAAAGGTAACTATACACATAAGAAGTCTTAATTGCATCACACTGTCTCAGGTATAAATGCCTACCTTTAAAGTTGAAATCACAGTCAGTGTGTGCTGTAGAAATATGCTCTAGTATAGGCCCACTTCTCTTGAATGCAAAATCACAGTCAGTGTGTAATGTGGATGTACTGTATAACCCTAGTCTAGGCCCAATACTTGTGAACTTGAAATCACAGTCGGTGTATAATGTGGTAAAATACACTCATATAAGGCCACTAATGTTAAGCTTGGAATCAATCAGGCCTCGAATTTGGGGTTTATAGAGGCAAGGCCATTTTTGCTGATTTTGAACTGTACAAATAGCATACACAGGGCACCAGAGGCCATTTTGTACAAATTGTATCACCATGTATTACTAATACAATAAGGGGCACCTAGGCCAAAAGTGGTCTTAATGATATTCAATTTTTTAACGCACTGAGGCCAATTGGGAGGGCACCAGAGGCAAATATGCCTTGGTACCTTGGTTTAATTCGAGCCCTACAAAGTCAGTATTTGGATGTGCTTACCCAGGTTTAGAAAATGTGTACAGTAACTTATTTATACAACAACCACTCAAATGCTTTATTGGCTTACCCAAGTCAGTAAGACTGTAAATCCAGGGGTAGACCTAAGGGGGTTCTTGTGTCTGACACCTCAATATAATTAAATTTTCCCTCACCTATATTATGTTTGTTCCCACCCCCCTCTCCACCACCAAGTTCTCCCAATTCTTAAAAAAACGACAAGTTTTTGGCATATACAACTACAACACACATGTGTGTCATATTTAAAATTGATAACACACCCACCGCAATCAACAATAGTGCACCACCCCTTTTGCACAATCTTGATTCCCCTTGAAATGTTTAATGAAAGACTCTAATGAACAAATCTCAGCTGGTGGTATCCTCTCAATGTGATGTGTGCTGAACTGTGGAATCTTTTTTGAGGCTTACTGTATTTTGGTGGGGTTTTTTTTTCTAATTTATTTTTTATAATAATATAATTATTCTTTTTTAATATTTATCAGCCGGAAAATACTCGGAAAAGGGTTCAGTCTCTAGAGCGTCAATTGTATCGCGCAACTTTAACGTGAATCCACTGCCTGTAGGAGAGAGCAACGATGAGGACCGAAGCGTTGCGGGATCATCCACTAACCGTGGAACATCGCCCGATAATGACCCACCTTACGCTACCATAAATAGAAATCGAAAAGGTAATCGTAATGGTGACGCAAGAATAGATTCCGACCCAGGACGAGATGATGACAGGCAGGACCTGGTAATGTAAAGCGGCCTTAATGCCAGGAACTTGTGATGTGTAGTGACTGAGTGATAAAGTATTCCGAAAACCATGCTTGCAGAATTTTAAAGTATTTCAAGAAACTTGTCTTACCCACACATAGAACAAGAATTATAGAAGTGGCATGTTGCTAATTAACAAGGGACCACATTAAATTCATCCTACTGTAGTTACTGAAGTAAGGAAATTAGAAAACTCGATTTTCAATGACGAAATCAGAAATGTGGGTTAATAAGGGACTTTGTCAATGCAGTTAACTGCAGTAATCATCATTAGCAGTTAGTCAACACTGCTTTTAGGTCATCCCAATTGTTGGATATACTGTATTTACATTACTGCAGTAACTGCAGTAGAGGAATTTTGACATGATTCCTAAGGTTGTGTCCAGACTACCAATTTTTGTGTTGACAAAAAAAAACCTTTTATAAATCCATATATGGTAAGGACATGTCCATGTATGGTCATTACGTGATGTCATCATGACCATACGTAGGCATATCAAACTTAAGGTAGAAGCCATTTGGGCAACAAATAAAAATAATTATGGTAGCCCACTGCAAAATGTACTGGCCCCAAGATGTCAAACAATTAATTCTGTAAGCTCTCTAAAACTTTATTTTTTTAAACTTATATTATCCATTTCAATTTCCAATGTGTTTTAACGATTAATTGAATTACATGTACGTTCATTCATTTATTTCGTTTGTGCTTAGATCATGGTAAGTTGAAATTTTTTTTCTTGTGTGTTTTGCAAACTTTATTTGCACAGTAAAAATGCGGAATAAAAATAAAGAAAATGTTTTATTAGAGACCATATCAAAGTTATTCGAATGCAGTTACTATAGTACTGTATGCTAATAAGTTTACTGCATTTACTGCAGTAGTTCAGTGCCATTATGTTTTCTTTTGTGACTGCAAACACGTTGTTTTCAGTACAGTTAAACCTCTATTTTACATATGGTATGGACCAAAGGGTGTATGTAAAACAAGGGTCTGTAAAATCCAGGTCAGTTCAAATTAACTCACCCTTTAACTCTACTGCATAGCTAACAATATAAAAGTATGCCCTGATGAGTTGCATGCTAAAAAAAACCAAAAAATATATGGTGGATTAAACATACAATGTTTATTGCATGATGAATCAAACTTAAAAATCCAAACGTTTATGACATCATTGTTTTTATGAGGCGTATGTAAAATCCAGGGTCCGTAAAATCGGGGTACTTAAAACAGAGGTTCTACTGTAATTTGTTTACAGCTACTGAACTAATATTTAAAAATAAAATAAATTACTGCAGTAACTGCAGCAGAATAAATTGGTCTTTAGCAAATTGCATTTAGAGGATAAATTTCTTTTTATTAATTTTATTCAAATATGTTTATTATTCATGTTTGAGGGGTTTCTAATAAGCCATCATTAAATTTTATTTTAAATTCCAATTTCCAGCATTGACAATTCGTGAAACAAGATATGAAAGACTACTATTAATCAACTTATGATTTTAATTGTACAGTTTGTGAATTAATTCTTTAATGCATATAATTTCATATTTCTAATTAGTTTAATCAATCATATTTAGATCCTTCAAATGCCTTATTAACCTAACCACCGAGCCCATTATAATTGTAGTAAATTTCATCTTAAGTCGTGCATTTCAACAAATTTTAACTCTACATGATAAATAATCACTTTTTAATTTACGTCAATACAATTGTTAATTATTTAGTTTAATTAACATATTATGGATTTTATTTGAATTCTTGAAATTGTGTGCACAGAGTTGATATGGTGTTTAATGCTTTCTACTTCTGTTTTTAGGTTAGGTCCTAAATCAGGAATATATTGGTATTTTATGATTTATGTTTTTGTTAGAGTGTTGTTGCATGTCCCATGTGGTCTTGGTGTTTGAAGTAATATTACGCATCCTGGTTTGTCATTGAAGTTGAAATCCGCGAAAGAGGACCTTGTTTGTATGTTATTTAAGGTCAGAAGAGGAATGAAGTAGGGGAATTTTAATTTAAACAACTATATCATTTTGCTGTTTAACACCTAAATACCGTAGGGTTGGGAGAGGTGTTTGTGACACATAGTGATCTTTTACATTTTTAAAAGTTTTAAAAAATAGCTAAATTTTCTGATTTCCCTCTTGATTTTGCTGCCAGATAATTGTGCCTTGATAGATAAAGCCTTGGGTTCTTTCATACAGATTAAATTATTTTTTTCTAATAATAAAATTCCTTTATAGTGAATGCCAATACCTTGATTGTAGGGTGGATACTAACATTTATTTATTTATTTAAATTTATTCAAACCTATACAAAATATAAACAAAAAGCAGTATGATCTCATACCTGTTTTTCATATGGTCCTGTCTTTAGTAAAATATAATTTAAAATTAAAGAAGAATACTCAACAATTATAACACCAGCAAAGGTGTTGACACAGTAAAATACAATAATTACAATTACAACATAATTAAGTAAAATTAATCATGTAAATGATGCAGACGATTATAACATTTAAAAAAAATTAGAATTTAAAATGTAAATGTAAAATGATTTCATTGTCTTTCATAATGATCAGTGTTATAAATAAAGTATTATAAATTTTAAATATTTCCGAACATTCTTTAGTTTTTACCATAATTTTAAAACGCCACATGTTTGGTGATGGATGTATATGTGGATACTAAAATTTGATCACCTTTCATATGTGTTTAAAAAGAGAATTTTTATATTTTTAAACTATCTTTAGGCATAATAATGTATTGTATAACAGAATTTGTGAAAATTGTATAACTAAATTTAAAGTTCAATCCAGTCTATCAAATTTATTTGACAAAAAATAAATGAATACGATGTAAATGAATTCTTATACTTGAACTTGTGTAATAATATATTATGTTTTTTCAATATGAGTAATTTTTTAGATTTATAAAACATGTTTTTGGTCATATTTGGGGTAAATTATCTCAAACACATTGTTATACATTAATGTAAACTTGTTACTTGAAACTGTAAATATTTGATTAATATTATTAAATAAGCATTCCAAAGTAATTAAATTTTCTATAAATTCCTAGTGCTTCGAAGCAGGTCTGTTCTTGGTTAGCAACCAAATCATTGCTAAGCAACGACCTGGTTACGGTAAACATGATGATGAATTTCTATAAAAATAATGTTGGCAGCGTTGGGAATAAATGATTTTCCTGTAATATAATACAGTACTGGTTTTAGTATTATACTTGTGTTTTACCCTTGTTATAACATTACAGTAACTAGGAAGAAAAGTAGGTTAAGGATAGGCCTAAAGAAATTGTATTGCAACTTTTTTCATACTCCAGATATATCCTTGCAATTGAAAGACAAAGTTATCTAAAACATTTTAATTTGTCTCTAACATTATCCCAAATTTAGAATAAAGATTAAATGAAAAATTCAGAAAATATGGTTATGGGGCGTATCCAGGATTTTGTGAAGGGGAGTGCTCGAAAATTTCCTCTGAAGGGTGGTGCTCGAGGCCCAGATTTGAAAAAAACAGATAAGGCATTGTCTGGCGGTCACGTAGGATTTCGGGGACTGGAACCCTCTGTTGGAGGTCAAAGGGCGAGTCCCCCTTGAAAAGCCAAATTTTGAAAATTTCAGACGAGGTGACCGCCTCATCTGCCTCGTGCTGGTTACGACACTGCATGAGAACCATTAATTTTGGCAAAAAGTAAATTTTCAATCCTTGTGGTATAACATTTCCCATTGCTGTAGTGGTGGCCTCTGAACTTCCATAAAAAAAATGAAAAATGAGTTTTCCGTAAAGAAAATAGATTCGCCTGTCCATGCAATTTACCAGCAAATGGTGTACCTTGAAAGAAAAAATGTATTGTGAAAATGTTATGTTTTTATATATGAGGGTATATAATCTGTATATATTGGTGATGATAAATTAATATAAATATATATATTCTTAGAGAATAAACAATGTGTTTGTTAAATATATATTTAGTGATTATGAAATATTATTTTGAATATTTAAGACCTGTTTATATATTAGCGAGGTTCCGCAACTTTACGAAATACGAAAACGGATACGTCATAAATTCTTGTAACGTTTGAATAGAACACTTTGAATATCTGTCACATTTGGTGAATATTTTAGGAAGATCATCAATGGTTCATAGGTGGAAAAATTTAAGTATTTTTCAAAAAATTTAGCACTTTTCAAAAATGGAAGTGTGACGTATCCGTTTTCTTTTTCGTATTTCAAAAATTTGCGAAACCTCACTAATGATGATAGCTATCAATGATAAATGGATAAAACGTCGGCAGTGGCTATTCTTATGATGAGTTCTAAGATTAGCTGTACATCCCCATTACAAAGTTTTGTTGTCTTATCACAATCGATAATTTGATTAATTTCTACTTAATCACTTAGCTGTACAGTACATTCCTATCCTTATAAACATTTAATGTGATAAGCCAGTGAGGTGGTTAATTAAAAATTACCCTACATTTCTTTGAAAATGTAGGGTAAAATTTATTGAACACTCTAATGGGGATGTACACATAATGAAGAATAATTACTTAGCCATTCTTACTCCCTACATCTAATCATAAGAATAATGGGTCATATGTTCGTACCAGGAATCGAGTATGGGCGTGTGTGAGTGACGTGTACTGTGGAATTGGAGTGCAACTTGACGGGAGTGCTGCTGGCAAGTAAAGTGCCCTAGGAATGGCTCTAAGATGAGCTTACTGAGAGGTGGCTGACGTAACTGAATTCTGTGGAAATAATAATAGGAAATAATAGAAATATTAGAACGATTCTATTATGGTTGAATATATAATGAGAAATATATATTTTATTACAAAATGTATTAAATGACATCATAATCAATAAGAACATTAAGATCGTTAAACAACTTCTTTATCATTGACATTTTTACTGTATTTAGTGATTATGACATTTTATTTGATGTGTGAAAATAATGTTTTCATTGTATACAATGAAGAGTTGCGCTATCATTTTAATACAGTTCTATTTTTTTTCTATAGGAACACTTTCTTTGTAATGAATCGTAATCATCATAATATAAACAGGTCTTTAGTTTTGTGGCTATTATTGTTAATATTAAGTTTATCCTTTAATGTGACAGTTTTCTACCTTGTTATTAAATAGCACTATTAGAATTTTATACAGTTCGTTTTGCTTATGTTGTTTATGTTGAATATCCAGGAATTGAGAAAGAGGAGTGTCTAACCTGCAATTTGACTATAACAATCAATAAAAGTAATAGTGTATGTTATTATTGTACCCCTATTTTTTGTGCATCTTAAGATGAAACAATTATTATTACTATGTAAAGCACCTAGAGAGATTGTCCATCTATTAGGCACTATGTAAATGCTTATCATTATTATCATCAGTCATCATGATTATTATCATTATCATCCTTATCAATATCATTATCATTATTATTATTCTTAGCCTATTATTATTATCATCATCATTATTATAATCATTATAATCATTATCATCATTATAAATATCATTATTCTTAGCCTATTATTATTATCATCATCATCATCATTATTATAATCATTATCATCATTGTCATCATCATTATTGTCATTGTTGGTCTTTTTCTAGTTGCTTCCACTTAAAGGTATGGTCGCTGAGGCAGACACTATCCTTCTCCAGCTTACTCTATCATGGGTCTTATCCTCTGTAGTACCGATAGCCTTCATGTCACTTCACAAATACCGGCCTCCCTCTTCTTTTTCCTGGCAGATTCATAGCCAGAATGCACCTTCCCACGTAACTGTTGGGTCTTTCCTCTTCACATGGCCAGACCACCTAATACTTTCCTATTATTATGCTTGTTTGAGCTCGAATTTGATCCCAGTTACCGAGTGCAAGCTCTGGTCTAGTGGTACAGATACCAAACTTGCTACCTGGAGATGTAGGTTCGAGACCTACCTGACCTAACTTTCATTTTTTTCAAGTATTCTCATGAGCATAGTTGAATGTTAGTGAGAATACTATTTTTTATTATTTTTTTTATTTAAAACATATTTATACAGGATTACATAATTCAGAAAGTAAGATGTTAAAATCTGGTTTTCAATATGGTCCTGTAAAAGGAAAAATAAAAATCTTAGCTATATACAAAATACTAGATGTAATTATCAATATGCATCAATCTTCTGCTATAGTTGTCTTGAAGGTAGTGATAACTATTATTAAACTGGTAATTTTTTTCCACTTTAAATTAAGAATAATATAATATAGTAATGTTATTGCTTTACTACCCACCCCTCCACTCTCCCCAATGGGTGCCCGAGTACCCTAAGTTTCTTCTGAATACGTCACTGGTACTGAATTTTGAAACTTCACTCAGGCGTTGTGACATCTGACAATTACTGCCAAAAAATAATATCTCTTACAATTATTTTTTAATCACTTAGTTTATATTATGGATTTCCGTTCCATGTTTCTTAATTTCTTTTCTATCTTTTCTTTTTTCATGTTTTTGGTGTAGTAATATACTGACACAACTGAATAAAAACATGTGAATCTGAAATTTATCGACTATAAATCATTATAATTAATAGAGTAATTCAAAGTTTTAAAATAAGTAATTCTAATATCAAAATAAAATGATGGATTATTTTATTTACAATATTTAACAGTATCTCAGTCTGAGCATTTACTCGAGTAAAGTTTAGTCTGGTCTCGGAGCTTTTTGATTTCTAAGGAAACAAAGATATAATAAATACCGTAGGATACACGCATGTATCAAATTTCTTATCACAGTAATATTAATATATTAATATATTTAAAGTAATACTAATATTTTAATTTGCATAATTTTCGTGTGGTATAAACCAGCGCACAGACCCGCCTAGGTAACCACAGCTACTCATGGGTGTTCATAGGCCTATACAAAACTTATGTTTAAATTATTAATAAAGGGGTATAGGCATATATAAATATTCTTCACACCGTGACTTGGCTCTTATTTTTTTTTAATGTTTAAAAATAATACAATACTAAGTAATGCCCACACGTAGGATTTCATAATTTTTTCATAATGCAAAAATCCCAAGCGATTTTTAGTCTGAAAAACATAGACCTAAGTTATCGATAATTTAGTAGATATACTTACAAGCACAAGCCCCATAAATAAATATAAACAGTACATGCAAACAGTAATATAGCGATTATCGTGTACTTTGGATATTGAGAAAATAGATTGCTATTTGATATTGATATTAAATATCGTCTATCCAAATAAGACATAGCGTTTACTTCTTTTTATTCTGATCTGTAGGTAATGATTACTGTATTAGAAAGTATAATACGTACTCCCAAGTATTACAATACACGTCGTCGTGTGATCATTAGGTTCATGTATACATTAATTGCGAGTTGTGTGGCCGAGCGGTTAAGGCAGGGAACCGTGAGCCATAACAATAACAACAGCATGGGTTCGAGGCCCGCTCGCACCA